>CAHIKZ030000051.1:660000-795000 GCA_903632075.3 Acanthosepion pharaonis
GGAGGCAGTTTATTGTCTTACACAGGACGCAGATGTAGTTATCGTCATACCTAGGACGAATGTATGCGATCATGGCTCTCCACAATTTCCTGTCTTTTGTAGCTCTTAAAAAATTGTATATTTTTCTTATCTTTCTTTAAACACCTTTCTACCACTCAAGCTCATGCTATATGATGGAACCGTCATATAGCCTGACGTGCTATACTAATTTAGCTACAGAGGAGCGTCTTCGTTAGTAAGGTCGATGATGGTTCCGTGTAGGATACAGGTTCGATTCCTGGAGGATGCGTTTTTTCTATGAGATTTCTCGGACATTTAGGCTGTTGTTAATAATGTTTATTTTAACCAAAGCATTTATTTAAATATTTGGGTCTATATAAATAATGCATAATCAGAAAATATCTTTAAAAAATGTTGGAGTTTTTCCATTTCAAAATATGCGACTTCATTATATTTATATATATATATATATATATATATATATATATATATATATATATATGTGCTCGCGCGCGTTTTTGCCTGCGTGTTTGTGTGTGTGTAATGTGGTTTCCAAGGAAACTTCAAGTCCAAGTCGTCATAACACCTTGAGTTTGATTGTTCTACACGCCGTTGTATCGGAATGAGTCATTGCTCCAAAAATCGATCATCGTTTTTCTCCATCTTCATCGATGAAAAAATAGAATATTAATCAGCAGGTGCGCTGTACTTTGCATGCTTTCTACACCTTTCCCTCTCTGTCCTATCTCGCTCTCTCTCTCTCTCTCTGTATGTGTGTGTATATATATATATATATATATATATATATATATATATATATATATATGTACGTGTGTATATGTTTTGTGTATTTAGAGAGAGAGTGAAAGAGATAGAGTAGTTGATAAAATGTGAGAGAGATGAGGAAACTAATTTGTGAGAGATTTAAAACCTATATAGTTTCAAATAATATATCCGAGCCTTTATATATATATATATATATATATATCATTGAACGCAAAACTACGTGATCATGCCACTAAGATGCAAGGGTGAGAGCAATGATCATTGAACGCAAAACTACGTGATCATGCCACTAAGATGCAAGGGTGAGAGCAATAAGAAGCCTTTAGAATAACCTGAAACCCAGGGATAAAAGTCCTCTCTCTTTCTCTCTCACTCTATCTCTTTCTCTCTCCCTTCCTCTCTTTCTCTCTCTCTCCCATTATATATATATATATATATATATATATATATATATATATATATATATATGACAAATTTACAGATCTCGAAAACACAATGATAAATTTATTTCGGCAGAAATAAACTTATCGGATTTTTCGATATCTGTTAAGTTTTTTTTTCCTTTGTTGTATATCAAATTGCTCTGCATACAATGCATTGAGCTCTATTCATGGATTATATTAAATAGACTACTTGGATTTATTTAAATGGCCTACTTGGATTACCCTTTCTACTTGCGGATTTTATATTATCTCTCTCTCTCTCTCTCTCTCTATATATATATATATATATATATATATATATATATATATATATATAATTATATATATATATATATTGAAGGGCTCAGAGATGTTGCCATTGAAGTGGACAGTTTACCGCATGTCCCTGTGAAATGACTCATTGAAGCTCTGCAGGTTGGGTGGCCAGCCAAACTTTGACAGGATTCTAAAGAGCCCTTCCCTACTTAGGAGATCGAACGCTTTGGTGAGATTAACAAAAATGGCGTACAGGGGAATCAGCCGTTCTCTGGGGAGACACGTTCAGCGAGTTTCTGCAGGGGGGACCGATACGACCCGAGTGATGACTTTGCCCACAAAGCTGAGTAGCGAGATTCCTCTGTAGTTGTTGCAGTCGATTCGCTCTCCCTTGTTCTTGCAGAGGTTGACGATCTTAGCATTTCTCGAAGTCCTGAGGTACATGCTTTCACATCTGCAGTGCGGTCAAACAGGGCTGCGTCCTCGCTCCCGCTCAATTCGGGATTTTCGTCGCGTTGCTTCTGAAGCATGCATTCGGCACATCAAGAGAAGGGATTTACCTGCGTACGAGATCAGATGGTGAGTTTTTCACTCTCGCTCGACTCAGAGCCAAGACCAAAGCAAGTAATGATGCCCTTGTCAGAGACATGCTTTTTGCCGACGATGCGGCGGTAGCGACACACACGCAGTGTGAACGTCAGTCACTGATGAACCGTTCCTCCCAGGCCTGCAGTATCTTTAGGCCGACCATCAACCAGAAAAAGACAAACATACTGGGACAAGGTACCGAAACACCATCAGCCATCACCATTAATGACTATGAGCTCGATGCGGCCCATCAGTTCACGTACCTTGGCTCCACCATCACTGACAACCTTTGACGCCTTTGACTGCTTATATATATATATATATATATATATATATATATATATATATATATAAAGACATTTTTATGTTTATACATTCTTTTTATAGATACAAATATTTGAGTAAATGTTCTGTTTACAATAAACAGTATTAAACATTTATCGGCCTGAATGTCCGAGAAATTTTCACAGAAAATATTCGTCTTTCCGTGAAAATTTCTCGGACACTCAGGCCGGGAAATGTTGTTAATACTGTTTATTATAAACAGAGCATTTACCTAAATATTTGTATCTATAAAAAGAATGTATAAAGATAAAATGTCTTAAAATAATTGTCAGACTTTGTCCATTTCATAATATATATATATATATATATATATATATGTGTGTGTGTGTGTGTGCGTGTGTGTGTGTGTAATATCTGAACCCAAATCAAGGCGATAAGGCTACTAAGATGCAAGTGGTCACTAAGAAATACGCGATAAATTTCTACTCCCTTTGAATAGACGGGAAATTAGTCACTCTCTCTCTCTCTCCCTCTCTCTATATATATATATATATATATATATATATATATATATATATATATAATTGTCGGACTTTGTCCATTTGGTAGTGTTTGTTGGCATTTGTTTACTTTTTAGATACACTTGGAGCAGATATGATCGTTCCAGAAATAGAGATAAACATGAGGGGGGGGGAAAAGAGAGTGAGAGAGAGGAAAAAGTGTTAAGGAGACAGTCAACGGATTAACCTAGAAATTACTTCCTTTTCCACAGTCATGACAAGTAAAAAATATATATATATATATATATATATATATATATATATAGAGAGAGAGAGAGAGAAGAGAGAGAGAGACGGGTATTATCGAACACGAGTGGCCACCTGTACAAATATATATAATAATAATATAATATATATATATAATAATAGCCAATTCCCTATAGCAGACTCTCGCTCAGTCACATTTGTGTTAGTTCAAAACCCACAGTGCCAACCTTTGGTTTACACTGCAACTATGCTGAGTTACAGTTTCTGGGAGAGAGCGTGTTATCTAGAAGGATCAACAATCTGAACAATACCAGCACCTCGGTCACGATGACTAGTGACTTCGTGCTAGCGCAGCTATCGACGGCTCCAATTGTTCCGTCTACACAATTTCATTTACAAGGATTGGTATATATATATATGTGTGTGTGTATATATATTTTATCTGCTTAACTATACATATCATTATTAAGAAGAAATAGCAAAGTATTTTTTGATTATTTTTAAAAATTTTTTACTCATTCTTAGCATGTCCAAAATTTTAGTTAAAATCTTCTTTTTTTTATTAGCAAAATTACTAAAAAAAACCTCTATATCAGCCATTTTTTTTTAATTTTGTAAACTAAGTTAACATCCTAGTTTAAAATTCTTCCAAAAATCAATTATACGTTTTTCAAAATTTATTTGACGAAAATTAGCAAATTTAAAGATTATTTAATATATTTTGAAAAAAAACTTTTGCTTACTTTCTTCGAAGAAAAATGTTGTTTAAAATAAATAGGAGGCGATCTTAACATCGTTGGCTGTTGACAAGTGATAAATGATTACTGTCATCACATATCGACAGCTAACGTGAGATTCGAGTTATCATACGGAAGAACATAATTGACGTAACGTTTTTTTTTACATGAACCAGCTTATGTAGTACCTCGTAATTATTAAAGTAAAAAAAAAAACTTTCAGCATTCCAATATCTTTTATTTTGTTGTTTTTTTATTACTGTAGCTTACACCATAAGTTTGTTGATACTATCTGTAGAAATTATAAATACTATAAATAAATTAAAATACAATTACTGCACAGATTTTTGAGGGCAACTATAGCCCCCTAAAGTCAATACAGATCTGCTATTAAAACATTTCTATCCCAAGTAAAAATCATCACAAACATATCAAAAGTTATTTTGTTACACTACAGCCAATTTGAACTGAAATAAAAATTGAAAAATCTGAACAAAATATCAAGGAAACTTTTGTTCTGCACCCCATGAAACTAGGTATTTCCTGAAAGCAGAGAATGCTCTTTCATTTCTAAATGGAATTGGTTGGTGTAAATGATTATAACATTTTTTTTCTAGGGATAAAATATGAAAAAATAGTTAAACTTGCTATTCCTGAACACTTGAAACCAGGATTTTTTTATATGTTTTTTTTTTTATTTTTATTTTTACTTTCTTTAAATCAGCGATAAGGAAAACTGTGTTGAAATTAAGCTAAAATTGACTTTGACATTGCTGGGTCAAAGGCCTGCCAGGCGACAACACCAAGCTGTCATCACCTTGTAAAAAATCCCATTTTTTTATGTATGTTTGAACAATGGCTTGATGTATTTTTGTTTTTTAACAGCTTTTGAGCAGGGTGATGACAACAACACTTAAGAGTAGAACCGAAAACAGTTTGTTTGAAATAAGAAATTCACATAAAATTGAAATAAAGACGACTCACTGAAAACTGTAAAACAACTTCAAAAAAATTGAAATTGCAATGAAATATGTAAATGAAAATAAATGGTACTTTTAAAAATGTTATAATATTGAAGGTGAAAATGGCTTAGGATGAAGTTCAATTTTTTTTAATGAGTAAAAAGCGCGAATTCAAAATGCTCAGCATGTTTTAATCGATATTCAGCACAGAACGCTTACACTCAAGCCAAGTGACGTTTTATTGCTTGTGGCCTTCCGTACTTTTTAATTACAACCATTTTAACGATTTTTATGAACACAAAATAACATTTCTTAATTACTGCGAATCTTCTGATTGGTCAAAACGATATAATTTACAAAGCGCTAAAAAATGATCTATTTCATAAGGACACTTAGGAAACCCGAAAGGACGAATATTTTCTACCGTACGTCTCGGTTAAGGCACGTCAGCGTAAATGACGGTTCCGTATAGGATGCAGGTTCGAATCCTGTCAAAGGACGAATATTTTCTATGAAAATTTCTCGGACATTCAGGCCGGTAAATGTTATTTAATACTGTTTATTATAAACAGAGCATTTACTTAAATACTTGTATCTATAAAAAAGAACGTTAAACATAAAAATGTCTTTAATAAATAAATTGTCTTTATATATATATATATATATATATATAATTTATGAAGAACTTGGTAATCCGTATGGGTAATCCCAAGGAGGATGAAATCCTGAGAGCTCAATGTAAATCCAGAGCTAATACTTAAAAGAAAAACAGATCGCTTAAAGGTACTATTATAATAATTTATTTCATCAGAGACTTTTTAAAGGACGCTGGATTATAAGACAGCACTTCCAAAATTGAAATGAAACGAAAAAGGAAATTAAAATTGATGGGTAGTGTAAGTTTTTGTAATTTAACAGTAAGTGTAAAAGGAGTAGTTAAAGAGACATGGTAGAGTATAGGGAGGGATTAATTTCATATCTCTCTCTCAAGCATACTTTGTATTGGGGGAAGAGGAGTGACCAAACCTTGACCTATTTAGACGGTTAACTTAACGGAAGTGATAGGGGAGAAGGGAGAAAAGAAAAAGGAAAAAGAAAGAAGAGTGAGAGGGAAGTAAACGGAAAGAGGCTGTAATTGGGTCTTAGCAATTTATGTAAAGAATAGATTTTAATGCTTGATAGTAATTTAGATGTCTAAAAAACCCGAATAAATTAATTTGATGTTTGCTATCAATTTAAATATTTAATTTTTTTAAAACATTTAATGTAAGTTAAATACTATATTTATTAACACATTTATAGAGAACATATTAAAAAAATATTCTAAATTGTAACAGTTTGTTTACGTGACCGATCGTACCTTTTTAATATTGTAAAAAATAGTTACGGTAACATCTTTAAATCTAATTTATGAATGCAATTTGTAATTATTTTTATATGGGTAATCTTTCTTAATTAAAGTTTAGGTTTAATTAATATGGAGTAATATATTTAATATAAGTTAAATACTATATTTATTAACACATTTATAGAGAACATATTAAAAAAAATATTTAATATAAGTTAAATACTATATTTTATGTTAGCTCTATCATTGATATTGAGCACTGCACAATAGAGCGAAGCGGTTATGTGTGGCTTTGATTTCGTTCCAGTTAACAAACAAGGGAAGATAACATAGGCAAAAACGAAAGAAAACAAGTGATCGGATTCAATTGGCCTGCAACGATTCGCGCGACCTGTTTACTAAAATTGCACAAGTTCGTGGGACTTTTAAATTTCTTGTTTGTTGGCTCATATAAAAAAACAGGGATACATAAAATAAATGGTTCTCATTTTCCTAGACATTTTTTGTGCTGTAAGAGAGCGAGGAAAAAGTGAGAATTCATTTCTAAAAATATGCTTTCGCCACTGAATGGAAAATACGAAAAGTCTGGATGATTGTTGTTTGTTCTTATTGGCAAGGTTTTTTAGAAATGGTGAAGGGGTGAAATGGATACGCGACATCTGGAGGCCATCATTATGACAAGGTTTATCTAATTTGTATCAGTCGTTTAGGAAATATATTTTAGAAGATCATGATTCTATGGATGTAGGAAATAAAGAAGAAGAAAAGAAATTCAAGCAAAACATCGAAAGTGAACGAAAAATAATTGTAATAAAGAAAGATATTGAAAGAAAGACGGAGAAAAAATAACATTGCAAGAAAGAAAGAAAGAAAGAAAGAAAGAAAGAAAAAGAAAAAAAGAAGCAAACAAACAAAGAAGCAAACAAAAAGGCGAAAAAGAAAAAAGATGTAAGAAGAAAGTAAAACAAAGGTACAACAAGAGAAGGAAGGGAGGAAGGAAGGAAAGAACGAACGAACGAACGAACGAAAGAAAGAAAGAAAGAAAGAAAGAAAGAAAGAAAGAAAGGTGAAGAGGGAAAGAAAAAGAAAGGCAAAAAAATCTGAAAAAAGAAAGAAAAAAGAAAGAAAGAAAGAAAGGTGAAGAAGAAAGAAAGTAAAGGAAGAAAGGTGAAGAAAGAAAGAAAGAAAAATCGAAAGAAAGAAAGAAAAAAAGAAAGAAAGAAAGAAAGAAAGAAGGAAGGTGACAAAGAAAGAAATCTGCAGAAAGAAAGAAAGGTCAAGAAGAAAGAAAGAAAGAAAGAAAGAAAGAAAGAAAAAAAAGAAAGAAAAAGAAAAAAAGAAGAAAGGTGACGAAGAAAGAAATCTGAAGAAAGAAAGAAAGGTCAAGAAGAAAGAAAGAAAGAAAGAAAGAAAGAAAGAAAAAAAGAAATTAAGGAAGGTGAAGAAGAAAGAAAAGTGACAAAGAAAGGTGTCGAAAAAAGAAATCTGAAGAAGAAAGAAAGAAACAATGAATGGAAAAGGAAGACGGAAAGAATGAATAGAAATTGGGCAAATAGTACAATCAAATAAATCAATTTTTAGAAAGGGATGTGTAAAATGATCCTCAATCGATGCCATAGATATTTTTCAAATTCAGTTATGATCTTAAAGAGATCGTTACAGGAAGTAAAAATCAGACAAAATGAAAAAGAAGGAAAGAAAGTATCGAAAATGTTACAAACATCAATAAAATTATCAGAACGATATAAAGAAAATGCTACAAATTTTTCCGCACTTATTTCATAAATTATGTAAAACAGCAAATTGATTAGTGCACTACTTAAATTGGAGTTATGCAAATCTTACAAAAAGGGCTGAAAACATTAAATCGAATATGAAAATCTTGAAATACTGCAAATGTATTATTATTTATTACATACAAATGCAAATTATTTATAACATTTAAGATACAAATTTAGTCGACTCTTAAAGCAGCCATTGCTTTCCTCGGCCTTCTTCGATTCTTCTTCCCTCTATCAAACGATATCCTGTAACACTTTCATCGAAATTTTAACAATGAATAATTGAGTAAAATTTAATGCCATTTTCTCTGCAATGAAACGGAGAACGGTAAATGATTTTATTAAAGTTATTTTAAATTGATCAAATCTTCCAAAAATTAAAAAAAAACAGTCATAGTTCACAATAATATAAGTAACATATAGACATAAAAAACACTGTTAATTATCTAGAGTTAATTTGTTTAAATAATGCACGTGACAATGATTCTAAGTAACATGATGCACGAAAATAAGTAACTAAGTAATCGTTTAAAGTTCTGGAATATCGGTGCCTAAAGACAGTATTAAAAAGTATTTTTTTTAATGTTATTTCAAGTTGGCAGATGTGAATGAAAAAAAAAAACCATTGTAGAAATAGAGAGTTAAATGAATGAATGAATGAATAAAAGAGAGAATAAGACTACGTAAAAAGACAGTAAAATTGGACGATGGGAAAAAATGGACGACGAGAAAAAATGGCTGACGAGAAAAAAAAATGACCGATAAGAAAAAGTTCTTGTTGAGAAAAAGAAATAAATAAATAATGCTCAGAAAAAAAAAAAAAAAAAAACAAAAAACAAGCCAACAAAGAAAAAACAGCCGATGACCTAAGACAAAAATGACCAAGGCAGTCGGTTCATATATATATATGTATGATTCAATCGGTGTATACGGAAACGTTTTCCCTCTTGAAAATTTCTCCACTCGACGGTATAATCTTCAGGGAGAAAACACTGTACACCTTTGAGGCGGTCTGAAAGGGAGAGAGAGAGAAAGATCCAGATGAAGAAATGAGCAAATGTGCTTCTAGAAAAAGGTGGACACTGATTACGAACGAAATCGTGTTCGTAACAGCAAGAAAAGCGAATTACTTTGTAAGACTAACGGCCATGATTTTCCCCGTCCGCTCCTTCCCAGTTTACGCATGCGTGCTCCCTGGTTGTGGATTTGTCGCTGAACACGTATCACATCTACGTCGTATCCAAATCGGCAAGAAAGCGGGAACAGCATCTTGTAGATGCTTAAGAGTGCACAGAGGATCCTCGAAAGAAAACACACGCATCCACTCAGACACGAACACATATACACACACATGAGAAAGCAAACAGTCGTTTACAAATACTACACTTTGTTAAATTCAGTTATATAATCTAGTGTAACTAATAGTCTGCCTTAAACTAGTATAGCTGAAATAATATTGTAGGAAAAAAAATATGTTGCCTCAATATTTCAATTTGCTGCCTTTCGAAAATCGTTATTTTAACTAGACTCATAATTTGTTTATTAAATCTCATGATATTTTCAAGAGCTATATAACATAGCCGGGCAGGCTAGGTCCTGACTTCTTCCCATGCCTGTCAATACTGAAGCCGGTCAACTAATGGTTATCTGTTTTACGCTTCGTTCCTTCATCTGTTTCTGTCCCACGTTATGTTTCTTGATCCCAGAGCAGTGAAAATCGAATTTCGTTCGTACCTGAGCGCTGGGTCGGATCGTGGTAGAACCGTGCTATAAAAGTACAGGGAACGTTTTCGCTGGCGAAAATAAAAATAACATAACTAAATAACGAAGAAAGTCGCCGGGTTAATTTTCCATTGGTTTATATAGTTTTTGATACAAAAAAATTAATCCTTCCCGTTAAAGTCTATATCATGACACAATAAAACTTGTAACGGGTTCAATCAGCAAAGAAAGCTATCGGGCGAGAATTCTCACGGCAGCAGGTCACGTGGGGTTCAGCAGATCCTTCGTTCGCTGCTGTCTAGTCTCGTTTGCGTCTCTTGCCGTCGCTCGCTACAACTGCTGGGTCGCTTAAGCGCTCTGTTTATATGTATTTCGCCCGACTCCCACCGCAACTCAGTGCTAATCAATATTCAAATCAATTAATTATTTTCTCCATAATTAAAGCCAAAATAAAAGCTCTCTTTATTGCGAAGCCAAGAGGTAAAGTCACGTTGGATCCGACGGTGCTTCCTTCTGCGAAGGGGAACGCACATTCGAATCTGCGAGCAGAGCACATGTTCGTTAATCCGTTTTCTCCAGTACCCAGACCCGGCTACATAAATAAACAGTATGTCTACTCAAATAGGGGTATCCCCTGGGAATAATATTTGAAGTAATATATATATATATATATATATATATATATATATATATATATATATATATTGATTTGATTTAAAATATATTTTTGACTGATTTAAAATATGTTTTTTTATATATATATATATATATATATATATATATATAATGTTTGAAGTAATATATATATATATTTATATATAAAACATGGTTATTATTATGTAGCGAAAAAACATATTTAAAATCAGTCAATATATATATATCCATTACATTCAGTTACGTGCTAATACACTTGGGAAAGTTATGAATACTCTTCCCCCACACCGTAGCTATTGGCAAATAGCAAACAAGACTGGGTCTAGGAGAAGGCCAACTCTGAATTCAAAATCTGTGGAGAGTCGTTTGGGGTGTGGTGCATCAAGTTTCTGTATTCAGCCCTTCCAAAGTATGGTTGGTCTGCAGTAATTATTTACATTATCCGGACTATTGTCCTCATCTTTGTCGCCATATTTATGACAACGTTTCGGCCGTTGTACGCTCCGGCCTTCTTCAGGTGGTTGTAATGTCTAACTGACTGTTGTACTTCCACGGGGCATGTTTAATGGATGTCAGTTATCTCCCCTTTGAAAGTTCTCCACTGCCTTAACCGGGTATTGAACTCACACTCTTTGGTTCCTGTCACTGGATCTAACTAACGCCTTTATCCACTGTGCCATGTGTCCTCGAGGACATCCGTGTATGAACTTCTGGGTATTATAAATCTAATGTCTTCAGCAACCATTTTTTACCAATGCTCATATTGCAATTTTTGCTGTTATCATTGCATTTTTTACCAGAGCTCATATCGCAATTTTTGTTGTTATTATCGTTTTTTTCTGGCATTCTTTATTACTGGTTCCCATATTGTATTCATTTCTATGCTTGGTCGGCTCAGGAGATTTTTGTTGCCTAGCATATGTGCAGATTCCTTAAGTTTACGAATTTTCCAATGGTGTTCTTTGTCTATAATCTCAACCTGATCCCAGGGAGGGCGGTGATCTCCCTTTTCTCTCCATATGTGGTCAGCCACGCCTGATTTTTCCACATCCCCTCGTGTTACAGCTTTCTAGTGTTCTTGAACCCTTACCTTAAAGAGGGGGCTCTCCCCTTTATATTTCTTTCCGCAGCTGCACGGGATAGTGTACACGCAGTCCTTAGTCATGTTCTCCTCTATGGGGGAGGGTCTTAATCGGGAGAGATATCTACGAAGTGTCGTCCAGCTTTTGAAGGTTGTCCTGATGTTATATGGGCTGCAGTTCCTTTGCATTTTCTCTGATAACCCCTTCACATAAGGCAGGCAGACTGTTTTCTGAGTATTGTTGTCCTCCTCTTGTACCCGCCTCTCCTAGTTTTATTTTTTTTGCGGGGGGGGACTGCTGCCATGTACCGAGGGTAGTTGTTACGTTGCAGTAATGTAATCAAATCATATGTGCAAGAACTGACCATCATACGTCAAATATGACGGGAGAGTTCATATATATATATATATATATATATATATATATATACATACATACAACACATATCTACATAATTTCGCCCCAAGAAAAGCGATAATGCCTCTATGATTCCAGGTATTACTGAGAGTAAAAGAGACTTTAATGAGGAGAAATGACAATAAAAGAACATCTTTCAGAAAGACAGATGATGGCGATTGGTGTTGCATTTAAACTCTTGAAGAACGTAGGTAGCAATTAAGCCAGAATCCGGAAGAGAGTTCTACAGGCGAGAAGTTTGAGAAAAGAAAATCTTAGAATATAACTTATGGTTGCATCTAGCTATTTCAAGAAAAACGACACCTAGTTTAAATATTTTTCATATTCTTAAATAGCCTCGTCAGATGAAGACATTCATTAATGGCTCCAGACTTACTCTGAAATATTATATACGCTTTCTCCAATTAATTTTTAAATATGGTTTTAAGTGAATGAACCCCGTAGGTCTTATAGATCCTTTTTCGAACATCGTAGTCTGGCGCTACAGAATCACAAGCAAAGGAAATATACTAAGTAATACGATTTTTGTTGGAAAGGCCAATAATCATAACTGGACTTGAGAAACCAATTTTTCTGAAAAACTATTTTAATGAAAAGATTTTATAAATTGCAACCGACAATAGCACTGGCTGCTTGGACAATGAATGTCAAATGTTTTCTTATAAAGAAATGGCTAATATTACAATTACCATACACAGCCACGAGAATTGAATATTCCAGCAAAGTGATATCGGGTCGATGTTAATTAGTAGGAGATCTGGACTGTTCAGACGAATATGTTTCACAACGTTTAAATGACTTAATCAAAATCGTTTATGTTTGCAACGTAGTGGAAAGATCAATTCGCATTTCCGTTCATGCACTTATAAACATTTGCGTAGAGTTATCTATCCAGATGACAGCATTTAGATACTTGAATCACTACGATGTTCAGGTGGCTCAAACACAACAAAAACGACCAATTAAATGTAAAATGGATGGTTTACAACAATGGGGAGCGAATAGGATTAATCGATTTGTTTATCACGGCTAATCAATCTTTTGCATGATATTTAAAGCTAGAAAATATATACATTTAGCTTATACGAATGTTTTAGCTAAAAATGATTTACCGATTAACTGCAAATTAAACCATAATCCGGTGGGAAGAGATTGCGAATATTTTGGGGGTTAATAATGATTTATTCATACAAGTCCTACTAATTAAACCACAATCTGGTAGAGATAAAGCTTGTGAGAATTTAGGGAGTTAATAAGTATTTACTGATACAAATTCTACTAATTAACCAATAATCTGGTGTGAGTGAGCTTGTGAAAATTTAGTGAGCTAATAATGATTTATTGATATAAGTCCTACTAATTAACCAATAATCTGGTGGGGTTGAGCTTGTGAGTATTTAGGGAGCTAATAATGATTTATTGATAAAAGTCCTACCAATTAAAACAATCCAGTAGGAGATAATTTACATTATTCGGACTATTGTCCTCATCTCTGTCGCCATATTTATTACAACGTTTCAGCCGTTGTGCGCTCCTTCTTCAGGTGGGTGGAATGTCGAAATGAAACTTTTATTTCACTCACTGTGGTAGACTGTTCTAATTCCACTTGCTATGTTTTAATGGATGTCAGTTGTCAGTTATCTCCTGTTAATTCCCCTCTCCAAGTTCTCCACTGCCTTAACCGGGTATTGAACTCACAGTCTTTGGATCCTGTCACTGGATCTAACTAACGCCTTTATCCACTGTGCCATGTGTCCTTGATTTATTGATACAAGTCCTACTAATTAAACCATAATCTGGTGTTGGCAGAACTTGTGAAAATGTTGGGATATAATAACGATTTACTGATACAAGTCTTATTAACTAACGCATAATCTGGTGGGGGTGAGCTTGTGAGATTTTGGAGGGTATTAATGAAGTATTCATACAAGTCCTACTAATTAAGCCATTTTCTGGTGGGGGAGAGCTTGTGAGAATTTTGGGGGATAATAATGATTTACTGATACAAGTCCGTCTAATTAATTCTGGTAAAGAGGAGCGAGAGGGAGAGGCGGATTCATGCCTTTTCCAATGATATTTGTGTGTAAGCAAATATAAGGAACACGACTAGACCCGGAAATCGGATATCCAATTTCCAGTTCCTTGTTGTTATCATTACCCCACTCGCTCTCATACAGCCCCTGATATTCCCAGGCAGTCACCCATCTTGGTGCTGACCGAGCTCGACTTGTATTAACATCGCTGATCGTTCAGAAATATCAAATTAGTCAGCTTTCTCAGAACACTGGATGGCATGTCCCTGAAAGGGATATATTTGTTCGAATTAGCAAAGTGGTTGTTGACTATTGTAACCGGGTAGGACAATCTAGCAGGTAACCGTAATGGACTGGTCCTCATCGTAGTGGTAGGCAATAAGCGTAGGCAATAGGCGAAGACTATAGGCGTAGGCAATAGGCGAAGACTATAGGCGTAGCCAATAGGCCTCGTCCTGTACCTCTACATCAGTCTGTATTTATGGCTGACACCAGCCAGTCATATTACTGTGAGGGGGAACTCAGGTGTATGCATATTCATTACATCACAGAAGAAAAATGGCATCAAGCGAATTAATCCTGTAGGTCACAGCCAGGACTATATTTTTCCAAATCTCATGGCCTGGCGCTACAGAATTAAAATTAAAGAACGGTACTAAGTATAACATCAGAACTTTCAGCAGCTGCAACAACTAACATGGCTATCACATTTATCTCGAATAGAAAATAATGATATAATCAAGATGTTGATATTCCACACTACTTCAAATACAGAGTTAGGAAGGAAACTCCCATCAATACTGGAAAGAGTGATAACAGCTACTGGACTTGAGAAGAGAAAATAATGACATAATGAAAATGTTAATATTCCACACTACTTCAAATAAAAGGTTAAGAAGGAAAATCCCCCATCAATAACGGAAAGAGTGATAACAGCTACTGGACTTGAGAAGAGAAAATAATGATATAGTCAAGATGTTGACATTCCACACTACTTCGAATAAAAGGTTAGGAAGGAAACCTCCATCAATAGTGGAAAGAGTGATAACAGCTACTGGACTTGAGCAGAGAAAATAATGATATAATCAAGACGTTGACATTCAACACAACTTCAAACAAAAGAAAACACCCATCAGTACAGGAAAGAGCGATAAAATTTAGTGGACTTGAGAAGTTATTTTCGTGAAAGATTCTTTCGATGGAAAGATTTTATAAATTTCAGCGAACAATAGTACTGGCTTCTTGGTCTCTTAATGTTGAATGTTTGCATATAAGGAAACAGCTAAGACGAAAATTTTCGTTGAAGACAACAACAGGAAAGTTTCGTGAGAAACAAAGAATACGAACTGTTATGTAAAGTAAGTCTTCTGCTGGACAAATACTTTGCAGATGAATAGATTTAGCCCTACAGAAGGATGATGAGAATACCATGGATGGAATAAGTGAACGACAAGGAATTTTTTTTTTAAATATGGAAAGAAAAAGACGTAGATAGAATCAGAATTTTATGGAGCACATAATGAGGAAAGAGGGTTTGGAGAATTTGATACTCACAGATCATATTGAAGGCAAACTTCACAGAGGGAATCCGCGAGTAACCTAAATGACAATATTGTGTAAATGGATGCCGGAAGAGGGAGTGGCTGGGATAGTCAAGAAAGAAATATTAGTTAAAGATACCAAAGATAGTACTTACTGTATGGACACGACACATGAAACAAGAAAAATGACAGCAATTCCACCAAATTTAGCTCAATACAGTAGAGAAAACATAAGGTTACATTGAGTATTGGAAAGTCTTGCTGTCACTTGATCTTTATAGACAGCAATCAAATTTCGCTGCCACGAAAATTCGTTATGAGGAAAATATATAACATTCTGGATTGGCTGCACAAATAATATTTACAACAAAAACAATAGCAGAAACAACAACAACAACAATAATAATAATATTAAATATATTAAAAATATCATATTTTAGATTTCTTGTCACATTAAATACCCCCCAACATATAATAAGTTTCCCCCTCCCCTGTCATCTTATTTCCTGCTTGGTTATTTACTCCCCGACATATAATATTATTTCGCGCCATATAATACATATTTCGCGCCATATTATGTATTTCCCGTCAAAAGATTTTTTTTTTTTTGTCGAAATATGCTATTTACGTTCGGCCATTTTTTATGTTCCTGGAAAATATTCCATTTGATTTTGGTTTGGCGACACAGTGATATTTTCATCCCAACACTATTATCGGGAAAAATAAAAATGAAAAAGTAGATTCTGGTAACTGAAGGCATCTATCAAAATCACAAAAATCATCCGCAAACAAAAACGACAAAAGAATTGCCGCTGCCATAGTACAATGGCTAGCTAGGCAGTTTCGTAACCCAATGAAGTCGGAGTTTAATTTTTAACAACTGAATACAATTTTTATTTATTTATTTTAAAATTTTTACTCATTATTATACAATATATGAAAGGTACGAACCCAAGCTTTGAGGAAATGAACAAAGAATATTTTTACAAATATGAAAGGTTAATCTACACTCAATTGAAAGCAAATCCGTAGGGATTATTTTCCTATGGCTAGTGGGTAAGATTCGTAACCCAATAAGACAGTGTTCAATCCTTAACGAAAGCATAAGGTTACATTGCGTGTTTTTTTTGTTTTTTTTTTATTTCATGTTTTCTATTTATTCTATATCTATTGATATCTACAAATCAGTTGAGGTGCAATTTTACCATTTCTTCCGAAATCGGAAGAAGGAATTCATCGTGAAAGTGACATTAATGTCGGATGAAAGGTTATTTTTTTCATTTCTTAATGGCATAGAACTTGTTTTTAGTGACATTATTCCATATAATGAGCTATTTTAATAAAGCACTGTATATTTTATCTATTACTAGCAGTAGAGCCCGGCGTTGCCCGGGGATATAACAGTAAGAGATAGATCAAGTATCCACTATCATAAAGACTGAAAAATAAAATTGACAAAGATTATTGTTTAAGGTTGACGGACACGCATGTCTTAATTATTTTTTTTTTTTTTTTTTGCGAATTGGTCAAACCCAAACTCAAACAAAACATTGTTTTCAATCGTTATGAGTCTCCCGATTGAATAGAATAATTTTATAAACAATTGTCTTGTAAATGGAATTTTTTAAAGCATTCTGAATGTAAAAATAAAAAAAAAAAGTGTACAAGACAATAAGAAACACTACATGCCCCCCCAAAGTGAAGTTTTGTTGAAATCGGTTGAAAAATGTAGGTAGCCTTTCTGTAATCTTTTAGTTTTACAATTTATGATTTTTACTTATTGAATACGGTAAAAAAAATTGCATATTTTGCTTGTGGTGATTCATAATTAGAATTCTGATTTGAATATATTTTCCACTCGTTGTTTCTAATACAAAAATATTAACTTTATTTGGGTTTATTAATTATGATCTAACAAATCTTATTCATTTAGTAGCCTTTCGGTAATAATAATCTTTTACAATTTATGATTTTTACTTATTGAATACAGTAAAAAAATTGAACACCATGTGTATTTAAAGTAGTTTCCCGTTCCGGTTATTATTTTTAGTTAGGACTTGTGTATGTTTAGATTTCATTATCTTTCCCTAAAGATAAAGAATTTATCCGATGTTTGTATTCGTACAATCAGTATAGATCGTTAGATTATTGTTTAAGGTTGACGGACGCGCATGTCTTAATTAGTTTTTATTTTTTACGAATTGGTCAAACCCAAACTCAAACAAAAACATTCTTTTCAATCGTTATGAGTCTCCCAATTGAATAGAATTTTATTATAAATAATTGTCTTGTAAATGGAATTTTTAAAGCATTCTGAATGTTAAAAATAAAGAAAAAAGTGTGCAAGAGAATAAGAAACACTACCTGCCAAAAAAAAAAAGTTTTGTTTAATCGGCTGAAAAATATAGGAAACCCGATGTGAGTTGTCCCCCTTCCATTTTCACGATGTCTCTTAATCGTGTTTTCAAATTGATTTTGTGCAAAAACAATTATATTCTTCCCATTTTTGGCGCTGTTAGAACCACCACAAGGTAATTTTATGTAGTCCTGTGAAGTTTTGTTGAAATCGGTTGAAAAATGTAGGAAATCCGATCCAATATATAAACGTTACAGACACACACACACACACACAATCTGCGTTTTATAATAAGTAAGATCATTCAGATTGAAAATGCATACTATCATGGACAGATCCAGATTAGTTACCAATTGTTGAAGAGAGAATTGTAAAAACCAAGCGATTGCGTATGGAAAATGATCTCTTTTGTAACAAAGAAAAGAGTGCTGAGCTGTTACGTGACATCTGTCCTACTTTACGGCAGCGAAATACGAATGGCCAGCTATTATTATTATTATTACTGGTTGCACAGTAACATTGTTGGATAGAGTAAGTTTTCATCCTGAAAAGTTTTCATAGAAATAGGTAAGATCATTAATGTTGAACTGGTAAACATGGCTTGGAAAGTGTCTGAAAACCATACCAGGGGTTGTCCAATTTACCGCCCTCGTAGCGACACGCAGGAACACTAAAATCAAGCAGGTGCGGAAGTTTAAATATTTGGGAAGTGTTTTGACAGAGAACGGCAAATGCGACAATAAGATCCGAAGACATACTGGGATGGCCAAGGACGCATTCCAAAAGCTTGGCAAAGTATTGCGAGACAGGAGGATCTTTTTTGTAACAAAGAAAAGAGTACTGAGTTGTTACGTGACATCTGTCCTTTTTACGGCAGCGAAAGTTGGACGGTCTCCTCAAAGATGAAGAAGAGACTCGAGGCAACGGAGGTATGGTTCTACAGAAGAATGATAAGGATATCATGGACCGAGCGTGTGAACAACGATGAGGTTTTGGAAAGGATGTAAATGAGGACGAAGCTTATACTTAACATCAAAGGGAGCTGAATATTCTGGGACACGTAATGAGAAAGGAGGGTCTGGAGAATGTGATACTCACAAGTTGGAAGAGGAAAAGAGAGACAAGGGAAAGCAATGCATGGCATACCTGACGGCCTTGAGCAAGTGGATGACAGAACGTGGTCTAGAGGAGGCGACAGTGGGAGGAAACTTATTGAGAGCTACAAGGGATATGGGAGAAGTGGAAGGCAATGATCGCCTACGTCCTGAAGGGACACGGCATATAAAAAGAAATAGGAAAAGCTGTTTCATATTCACAAATCTCCCAAAATATCCTCGAACAATGTATCAGTAAATGTCAAAGGCACTACTAGGATTTATTTTTAGTAATATTCACACAATACAAGACCCAAGCGCCACTCAAGGTAGAGGTTTACTGTGTGGGTTTTTATTAGAGCAAGTAAGGAAAAACGTTATGAGTACAGAGTTGAAGTAGACTTAAGAAAAAACCGGAAGCTGGATCCTAAACAGGATTTGTATAAAAGTGATAATTAGAAGTCAACACTCAGCGATAACAGGCTGTTTCATGCTAGACGCAATCGACGGCCTGACGATTGCGTCTAGCATGAAACAGCCTGTCGCCTCTGATTGTTGAATTCAATGTTCACTTTCATATTTATATTAACATTATCTATTTCTGACATTGAGCACTTTATTCCATAAATGTAGCACACATTAAAACTATATTTCTTCATATATATATATATATATATATATATATATATATATATATATATATATATATTCTTGTGCAATTTAATTGAAACAAAACAAATAAATCCGTTATTATTTACTTTTCCCTATTTTTCCAATGAAACATAACACAGTGCACCTGTTAGTACTTCGTATGTCCATTACACGAAGTCGTTCCTGGCAAATTGAACACAGATTCTCGATTGGATTTAAATCAGGAAAGTTTCTATAGAATTTTGATTTGCTCACTGGTAAGGCTTGCCATTGTGATCGTGGGGTGTTACAACTTTCGTACGCTTTCTTGGAGTAACGTCCATCGCAGACAATGCCCGAAGGACAATTAATCGACAGTCGAGACATTATTGTCTCGACTGTCGATTAATTGTCTGGACGTGATGAAAATGTGATGCAATCATTGCTGACGCAATATATTTCAAGGCAAAACAAATTACATTACACACTCCGAAAATAAATTCATATTACTGCACACCACTGCAAATAAACTAATATGAGAAAAAATAGAAATCGATTGCACCCTGTAACGCCAGTGGGTCTAAAACTGACCGTATGGTGAAAGAAAGGAAACTAAAGAGTTGTTTCAATTATTTTTAAATGTTAAAGGTTACTGTTAGAAGTTCTTATCGGTTTTCGTCTATCGACCTCAAATATCTATTATCCGTGGATTACTTGACTTTCAGTTATTATCTCTAAGTTTGGATTTAAAAAAAAACTCGATTTATACGCGAGTGTATACGCTAATTTGCGATATTCCGTTTCTTTTCCATTTAAGTGTTTTTTCTTGTCGCCTGTTTATTTTCTTTTGCTCTTTCTGCATTTTTCCTTTATTTCGTCCGTCTTTGCTTTTTCTCCATCTTTTCATCCATTAATACCACTTGTTTTCTTTCTCGCTCTAAGAAAAAGTGTGGGGGGATTATGTCCGACTTCCTCTCGATAATTGGAAAACTTGTTTTTATGATGCGAGTCTGTTTGTGTGGATAAGAAATCGCTTTGAAAGATAATATGTCCCCGACTGTTTTCTAAAGTTGAGGCGGGCCATGCTTATCGTCTGCTTATAGACAATTACAGTGCAATTTGCGCGCGGAAAACCGGGTTCGGTAAAATAAAAATAAGACAGGAAAAAAGAATTTATTCTGTAGGGATTGTGTTACCTGAGTGTTAGGGACTTAGAATCAGAAGACATTATATTTCTTTTATTTAATTGCTTTTAAAAAGGGCCTTTTTTTAAAAAAAAGAAGGAACCTAGGAAAAAATTTTAAAAAATAAAACGTCAAAGAGAGGAAAGAAGAAAGTTTTTGCCGTTTGAAATAACAACTTATTTTCCCGCCAAAATAAATAATGATTGTTTCCCTCGTGTTTCATCTCTTGTCCTATTCGTCACCAATCGTGTTGAGGTTCATTTTTCTTTTCATTCCGTTTTTTTTTTTTCTGAATCTTTTTCTTCGTTGTTTTTCTCGTCATTCAAAATTATCGCTGTAGTCATCATTTTTTTTTAAATATTTGAAACTTTCGTTTCTCTAAATTCTAAAAACATTCTTTATATTCCCAGGACTACTTACTTTCCTATTTTTGTTTTTACTTCTTTCTCCGATCCAACTCTAATTGTTAAATACGCGTCAGTCTAGGCCTCCTCCTTCATTTCTCTCTTACTTAAGATCATTTGTCCAATTATTATTATTATTATTATTATTATTATTTTTATTATTATTATTGTAGTTGTTTTCTGTTCTTGATTCTGAGTCTCCTTCTTTTTCTCAATTTTCAGTTTCTCCACCTTCCATTACTTTATACCCGATTATTTTTTCGAATGTTAATATAGATAGATATTAAATTAAATAGATAGATAGATATGAAAGTAGATAGTAGATAGATAGATAGATAGATAGATAGATAGATAGATAGATAGATAGATAGATAGATATGAAATTGACAAAGACCGACAATTATAAAAATGTATAAACATAAAAAAAAGTCTTAAAAATAATTGTCGGACTTTGTCCATTTCATTATGTGTGACGTCATTGGTTTACATTTGGATACGCATCGAGCAGATGTGAATGTATGAGAGAGAATCATGGAGAATTGTAGTTTAAAAACAGTAAAATCGACCTTGCTAGCTGAAATGCTCCTCTGTGGCTCAATCAGTAAAAGCACGGCAGGCTATATGACGGTTCCATATAGGATACAGGTTCGATTCCTATGAAAATTTCTCAGACATTCAGGCCGGTAAATGTTGTTAATATTGTTTATTATAAACAGAGAATTTACTTAAATATTTGTATCTATAAAAAGAATGTATACACATAAAAATGTCTTAGAAATAGATATGAAAGTAGATAGATTGGTATTAAGATGTATATATATATAGATAGATAGATAGATAGGAACACGCTGCGAAATTAATGAATGGCTGAGAAATATAGAGACTAACCTATTTCCAGGTTATACACATAATAGTTAAAATAATTATATCAAAATTGAAAGGAAGGTTAACACGAGAGACAAGCGCCACAGAACAAAAGACAAAAAAGTCATAAAATTTTCAAGCTTCAATTGAAGGCAAATGGGTTAAAATGGCGCCTATTGTACAACTCCAAATGTTTATAAAAAAACAAAAAAAAAAACAAAAGGTAATATTGAATAGATGCGGGTGACAAGTGGGGTGTGTTCTTTTGTTAAAGACGAAGGACAGTACTATTTCCGACCTAACGGTGGTTCGGTTGGTTGTCCTCTAAACACTTTTCGTTTAATATAATTTTCCTCCCTTTATTTATTTTTTTTTTGTCTTTCTCCAACAATATCCCCATTCGACACCCAGAATTCTGCTGGTCGATCTGTTATGGCGACAATCCCGGGATTTCAGATATTGCTGAAGCCCTGTATGCATGGGAGACTGAAGGATCACGAAGAGAAGCGAAAAGAAATATAGAATAAAAATTAGGAAGAAGTGGAGAATTTGAAGAACAGGAACATTGGAAAAGGGAGGTATGGATAATTTGCAGTGATTTATAACAGCCATTGTAAATTGATATGAAGTATAAATCAAGGAGCTAAGGGAATTGCTGTTAGAAAGAGAAAAGATGCAAAAGGAAGGAGAGAAAGGATCAGCTAGAAAAATAAAAGGAGGGAGAGCAAGAAGAAGAGTGGAATAAAAAGCAAAGTGAGGAAAAGAAATGGAGAGAAAGGATAACCTATAAAAAGAAAGGAAGGGAGAGTAAGAAGAAGGGTGGAATAAAAAGGAAAGAGAATAAAAGAAAAGGAGAGAAAGGATAAGCTAGGAACAGAAATGAAGGGAGAGTAAGAGGGAGAGTGGAATAAAAAGGAAAGAGAATAAAAGAAAGAATAAGCTAGGAAAAGAAAGGAAGGGAGAACAAAAAGAAGAAAGCAATAAAAAGCAAAAAGAATAAAAGAAAAGGAGAGAAAAGATAAGCTAGGGACTGAAAGGAATGGAGAGCAACAAGAAGAGTTGAATAAAAATCAAAGAGAATAAAAGAAAAGAAGAGAAAGGATAACCTATGAAAAGAAAGGAAGGGAGAGCAACAAGAAGAGTGGAATAAAAAGCAAGGGGAATGAATGAAGAAGAAAGGATAGCTGAGCAAAGCGAATAAAAGGAAAGGAAAGAATGAAGAGTACGAAAAAAAGAGAGGAAAGATGTGGAACTCGATCAGTAAGGAAGAAGGTAAGGAAAGGAATAACTAAAGATGAGCAAGGGGGAGAGACCAATAAAAAGAGGGGGGCATAAAAAGCAAAATTTTGAAAGGAAATAAGAGAAAAAAGTAGAGAAAGTTATGGGAGATTATGGAAAAGGAAGGGAGAAAGAGCAAGTAAAAGAGCATAAGGATAAGCAAGGAGGAAAAGGAATGAAGAACAGAGAAAAGGAAAAGGAAATAAATTAAAAGCAAGGAGAATGAAGAAGGAAATTGAGAAGAGCGAAAGGGAGAGCAAGGAGAATTAAAGGCAAAGAGAGATAACGCAAAGGAGAGCATGGGAAAGAGATCTGTGTGAAAACAGGCGAGGAGAAAGCGGAAGATTACTATTAAAAAAAACACCATCAAATTATGGGACGATACGAAAGAGTAGAATTTTCAATTTGGGTGGGGGTGGACTGAAGAGATTGGCTAGAAATCTCCAAAAGAGAAAAGAAGAATAAATGAGAGAAAAAATGAAGAGGTGAAAAATGATTTCGAAGGAAAGAAAGAGGATTAAAATAGTTTCGAAAAGAAGAAAGAAAGAAAGAAAGAAAGAAAGAAAGAAAGAAAGAAAAGGAAAGAAAAGAAAGAGGAGGGGTAATAGGTTCCAATGGAGAAAAAGAAAAAACAAAGTGGCGGATATATTTCGAAGGAAAAAAAGAAGAGAAAATAGTTCCGAAGAAAGAAAGAAAGAAAGAAAGAAAGAAAGAAAGAAAGAAAGAAAAACAAAGAAAGAAAAAGAAAGAGGAGGAATAATGGGTTCCAATGAAGAAAAAGAAGAAGTAAAGTGACGGATATGTTTGGAAAGAAAGAAAGAAGAGAAAAATAGTTTCGAAAAAAGAAAGAAAGAAAGAAAGAAAGAAAGAAAGAAAGAAAGAAAGGAAAAGAAAGAAGAGGAATAATGGGTTCCAATGAAGAAAAAGAAGAAGTAAAGTGACGGATATGTTTGGAAGGAAAGACAGAAGAGAAAAATAGTTCAGAACAAAAAAGAAAGAAAGAAAGAAAGAAAGAAAGAAAGGAAAAGAAAGAGGGGGGATAATGTGTTCCACTGAAGAAAAAGAAAAAAAAAACAAAGTGGCGGATGTTATGTTTGGAAGGAAAGAAAGAAGAGGAAAATTATTCCGAATAAGAAAGAAAGAAAGAAAGAAAGAAAGAAAGAAAGAAAGAAAGAAAGAAAGAAAAGTAAAGAAAAGAAAGATGAGGGGTAATAGGTTCCAATGGAGAAAAAGAAAAAACAAAGTTACGGATATATTTCGAAGGAAAGAAAGAAGAGAAAAATTGTCCCGAAGAAAGAAAGAAAGAAAAAAGTAAAAACAAAGAAAGAAAAAAAAGAGGAGGAATAATGGGTTCCAATAAAGAATGAAGAAAGAAAGAAAGAAAGAAAGAAAGAAAGAAAGAAAGAAAGAAAGAGAAAAATGTCAGAGAAAACGAATTAAGAAATGATGAGAGCTTAGAGCTAACAGATGCAGACGAGAGCAGTTGATGAGAAAGAAAATCGGAAATCATTAAAATTGAAGGCGTTCAAAAAACCTTTGGTTAAATGACAAAAATAATAAAATCGTTGAAAAACAAAGAAATGGAAAATGAAAGACAAAGAACGAAACAACAAAATCGACTGAAAAAAAAAGAAAAAAAATGAAAATAAATTTTAAAATACAAGACGAAAAGATGGTGGAAGTTTCGACTTGGATTCCTCCATAGAATAATGGAAGCGACTAAAATGTTAAAAGTTAGAAATCAGAATAAAAAAAAAAACTATAAAAATGAACACTGAGGTTAATGAAAAAGAATTGAGTAAGGAGAAAAGGAAGGAAAAATGAGAGGAAAAGAACGAATGAATGAAAGAAAGAACGAAATGAAATGAAAACAAATATTGTTCCATCAAATCAAATTAGAAAATGAAAATTAAGCATAAAAGAAACAATAAATAAAATAGTCTTTGTCTATCAATTGTTTTAGGTGAAGGTGTTAGTAGGACAAGAAATGTGGCTTATCAGTATTGTCACAAATTTACAAGCGGATCACGCAGAATGTGCATCCTCTTGTGTATAGAGGAAGGTAAGCCACAGCAAGGTTAAGCACTACTAAAAGAGGTGACTGCTTAATAACGTTTAATGGGGCCTTATGTCGCTCTACAAAAATTTAGTGAGTTAAAGTCTCCAGATCTTTACATTAAAGCCTTCATCTACATTATTAGTTATACAGTACAAAAGATGTAAATAAAATTTCATATATATATATATATATATTAATGCATGTTTCATTAAATAATATAGACAAGGTTTGCTATTTATTTTTAACAAATTGCTTGCATATCGTCTGATAAGATTAATAACATTATCATTGAATGACGAAAGAAAATCACGATATTCATACATGTTTTTTAATCCTATCTAAGCTTTCGACTTACATAAGCCATCATCAGAGATGACAATTACATTACAATAAATTAAACAATACATGGACATAGCAATAATGATAGACTGTTTTGTTTGCATGGAAGATTTCCAAGCAACGACAAACTCGTGCATACGAGAGGCTGAAATCGAACATCACACCGCGGCCCATGTCATCACACATGACCACGCGAGAGTGAACACGAGAACTGTTAAGTATAGGAAGTTGTTGCTATAAATCATTGGCTTCTGTTATCAATTATAGGCATTTAAGTATATTTGTGGAGTTTTCATAGTTTATTTTGTTCTGGAAAATCCTTGTGGAGAACACAAATATACTTAAACATGAAAACAATAAACAAAAAGTAAAAATTTCTAAAACTATATACATAAAACAGTTGAAACATAACCTAAACAAAATAATATATATATATATATATATATATATATATATATATATATATATATATATATATATATTTCAGGATGTGGAATTAATATATATTTGTTGCGAGTATAGATATTGAATAACGTAAGACGACAACAAATAAAAAAGAAGTTTATTTAGAACTTCGGAAGAGCGTTATTCTGAAAAGACAGGTTTATAGTCGCTGAAGAGCGTTGTCCTGAAAAGGACAGTTTTGTGGTCACTGAAGTGCGTTGTCCTGAAAAGGACATTTTTGTGGTCAATGAAGCGCGTTGTCCTGAAAAGGACAGTTTTGTGGTCGCTGAAGTGCGTTGTCCTGAAAAGGACATTTTTGTGGTCACTGAAGCGCGTTGTCCTGAAAAGGACAGTTTTGTGGTCGCTGAAGTGCGTTGTCCTGAAAAGGACAGTTTTGCGGTCGCTGAAGCGCGTTGTCCTGAAAAGGACGGTTTTGTGGTTGCTGAAGCGCGTTGTCCTGAAAAGGACAGTTTTGCGGTCGCTGAAGCGCGTTGTCCTGAAAAGGACGGTTTTGCGGTCGCTGAAGCGCGTTGTCCTGAAAAGGACGGTTTTGTGGTTGCTGAAGCTCGTTGTCCTGAAAAGGACAGTTTTGCGGTCGCTGAAGCGCGTTGTCCTGAAAAGGACGGTTTTGTGGTTGCTGAAGCGCGTTGTCCTGAAAAGGACAGTTTTGTGGTCGCTGAAGCGCGTTGTCGTGAAAAGGACAGTTTTGTGGTCGCTGAAGCGCGTTGTCCTGAAAAGGACAGTTTTGTGGTCACTGAAGCGCGTTGTCCTGAAAAGGACAGTTTTGTGGTCACTGAAGCGCGTTGTCCTGAAAAGGACAATTTATCGCATATTATTGCTGCTGGCGTGGATGTCTGGAAATGGTGATGCCTGGAGCGGCGGCTGATGGCGATGGAGCTGCAGATGATGTTGGCTAGCGGGAACTGTTGCTGATGGCTGGAGACATATACACTTTGATCCTAGTCATCTGGGCTACAGAAAGTTATTTTTCTATGCTTTGGGGTCTTTTTCACATCCTGAATCAGGTTTAAAAAGATCGCTGATTGCGCCTTTGCTTCCGGCTGTTTTTTAACAGATGCAGGAATGTCTGTAGGATGCGACATAATAAACTCTTCAGATGCATCGGTGTATGCATCAGTCAGAACAAATTTAGTAGAGGAGAAAAGAAAATTGAAAATAGAATAAGCTGTGCCAGACGTAGTTTCGCTCAACACCGCCAGTTGCTACGTAACTAAAAGATCAACATGAAAACCCGAGTCAATGAGACTTTCTTATAGATATCATTCAAGGCGACAAATTCGTCCAGGTATGTCTAAAAAGTCAGCTATATACAACCGTTTTCTCAGATCATTGGTTAAAAAAGGCTTTGAGCATGTAAAGCCTGAGTGTATTGGTAAAGATCAAACGTCTTTAAACATTGGGGCGCTACACAATCACAAACAAAGAACTGTGCGAAATAACAGACATCACATTACTCGAGGACTGCCAACACCAGCAACAACTAAAAGGTATAGCAAATGTAAATCGAAAAGAAAATAATCTAGATGTTAACATTCCACACTAATTCGAAACGAAGTTTAGGAAGGGAATTCACATCTATACCGAAAAGAACGATAATAATTATTGGATTTTAGAGACCTATTTTCATGAAAAAATGTTTTAAGAGAAATATTTTATGAATGTCAAACAAAAGCAGTACAGGCTTCTCGGTCAATGAATGCCAAATGTTTCCTTATAGGGAAACGGCTATATATTAGCATTACAATTTCCATTTTCTTGTAGCAAATATCATGATCTCTTTCGACGAACAGTTTCCTTCAGTATGACCAGTTTTTAAAAGAATTTGATTGCGTTATTTTTGAGCATGCAACATGAAGTCTACGAGCAGCACAACCTGTGCACATGAGAAGACAATTCCGGCAAACGTGTTCGCAATAGGATCTTGTGTCAAAAGGGCGGTTTTTCCTACGACACCGCTTTTTTAAAAAATATCTTCACTCTTCGGCATTGTTTCTTCTTTTATGTGCCGAGTCCCTTCAGGACGTAGACAATCATAGCCCTCCACATCTTCCTGTACCTTGTCGCTCTTAACAAGTTTTGTCTTTTTGTTATTTTGCCATCCATTTGCTCAAGCCCATCGAGTATATTACGCGTTGCTTTCCTCTGTCCCTCTTTCCCTCTATCTGCCTTTTGAGCATCAAATTCTCCAAGCCCTCTTTTCTCATTACGTGCTCCAGAAATCTCAACTCCATCTTCCTGATGGTAAATATAAATTTTCTTTATGTTTCCATTCTCTACAATACATCGTTGTTTCTCACATATTCGGCCCATGGTATCCTCAACATCTTTCTGTAGGACCATATTTCTGTTGCTTCAATTCTCTTCCTTATCAGTGAAGAGACTGTCCACTATTCGATGCCCTACAGGAGGACAGATATGACGTAACAGTTCAATACACACTTTTTTTTTTGTTTCCAACGAAATGATTCTATCTCTATGTAGCTTAACGTTTGAAATGCTTCTTTGATCTAAACACATGAAAGTGACTTAAGACATTTTCGTTGTTCTTGAAAATTGACAAAAAATAAATATTTATTTGATTGTTTATTTATAAAATAATTATACGTGTTCAATATTTAGTTAGAACTAATGTAATGCAATATTTATCATCTACCAGTTTATAAAAAAATTGAAATTATTTTTATTCATAAATTTATAAGCATTTACTAAATTATTAAAATATGCGAACTGACTATAAAGAGAGAGACAAAGAAAACAATAAATCAACAAAAAATAAAGGAAAAACAAAGAAATGGACAAGAAAGAAAGAAAGAAAGAAAGAAAGAAAGAAGCGAATAATAAATCAACAAGAAAGAAAAGAAAAACAAAGAAAGAAAGAAAGGAAAAATAAAATAAACGAATAATGAATCAGCAAGAAAGAAAGGAAAAACAAAGAAATGAACAAGAAAGAAAAAATAAACAGAGACAAAGAAAGAAAGAAAGAAAGAAAGAAAGAAATGAAGGAAAAATGAAAGAAACGAATAATAAATCAACAAGAAGTAAAGGAAAAAACAAAAAATAAACAAGAAAGAAAGAAAGCAAATAAGCAAAAAAGAAAGAAAAGTATAATAAAGAAAGAATAAAGAAAGGTGAAAGAAAGAAAGAAAGATAGTGAGTGACGGAAAATTTGAAGTAAAAGAGAGATTAACCAATAACCACATATCTCTCACGGTGATATTGACTTTTTAAATTGCATTTTCTCAAAGCAACCGTGACAAAAGCCAGCAAAATATGGCTTCCGTGAAATTAGATAAGTAAAAAAAAATATGTCAAATGACTTTTTTTTTTGAAATATTTTTACTTAGTGACCTCGTGTGGTTTGATCGATAATATAATATTAGAGATTATTACCTTTTTCCGCCATAGACAATAGTCGCTTTTCTTTTAAATGCTGATTTATAAGGCAAACAAGTCATTTTCACTTGAAAGATGAACGCAATACAATATTGCAAATCTCTTTCCTGTATTTTGACATCATATCAATAACAATGTATACCACGGGAGATATTTCCCCGAAACTCCCAAAACATGTCAAACCACGGCTAAACCTGAAATTATATATATATATATATATATATATATATATATATATATATATATATATATATTGGTAACTATACTCGTTTCGAAAAACCTTCGAATTTTTGATTTGCCAATAATCAAATCAATCTCGAAGGAAAAAAGGTTTTAAAAAAAAAAGATCTAGAAACATGAAAGTCTGTCGAAAAAATCGCACAGATACAGGTTTAAAACTCAAAGAAAAAAAACCCGACACGAGTAAACAACTAACTAAAGAGCTCAATACAACCGTAGAGCAGACCTAGATAAATCTAGTGAGCCAGACATACCTACCCACATAGCTTTGTATGATCAACCTAACGATCTATTAAACTCTAAAACCGAGATTCTTAACATATGTAGGCATAGAAAATCTTGTTTATTGAATTAGGTCTAATCTCCCCTGTTTGTATTGTCATTCCACGTTTATTGTTCGTGTTTTTTCAAATATCCCCTCCCCTTTTAGTCGTTTGAATAAATCTTCTCCCCCTCCACACCATCCGGTGTTGTTTTTCTTGTATTTTTTCTTGTTTTCCTTTTTCTTTGGTCACGTGGTATGATTTTGATTATCGCCTATAAATATGCTGTTTCTCTTTTGCCTCTTTAGCCAGCTTTCCCTGACGATCCGCTTAGGTGAAACCTGGGTAGGTTTGTCCGGCTCACTAGGTTTATCTCTCTCTCTCTCTCTCTCTCTATATATATATATATATATATATATATATATATTGTTATTATTATTATTATTATTATTTTCTTTGATTTCTGGCGTTTACATATTTCTTTCCGGGTCCCGCCCAGGGACCTAAGGTTAGAAATAGCGTCATGACACTTTCCACTGACAAAAAAAAAATAAATTAAAATTAAATTACATAGATAAAGCCCCTCGTAAGGTGTGGGCTGTACTTGTCAGAACAATTTTTTGTATCTCCTTGAGGCATGGACTTCCAGGAATCCCTTCAATTAGTCTACTGCAATCTTTTCCAACCAGTCCTAGGGCTCCAACTACAACAGGGATTGTTGATGTTCCCATATGCCACATTTTCGAGATTTCTATTTCAAGGTCCTTGTACTTTGACAAATTTTTGAATATCTTTAAAGATACATTGCAGTCAGCAGGGACTGCCATATCAATAAGGAGGCATCGTTTTTGTTTGTGGTCTTTAATAACAATATCTGGCCGGTTGGCCTTGATTGTTCTGTCAGTGTGTATTGTGTAGTCCCATAGAATTGTAACAGGTCCTATCTCCGTAACCAGGTCTGGGTGGTGTTCATATCAGTTTCTTTCAGTTTTCTTCCCGTAGAAGTTGCAGATTTTCCAGTGCAGATATTGGCCCACTCTGTCATGTCAGGTTTTATATTCAGTGGGTGCCAACACCGTACAACCTGATACAAGATGATCAATCGTTTCTGGATATTTATCACAGAATCTGCATTTTGGGCTGACACAATATTTTAGTATATGTGCTTGATAATTCCTAGTTAGCAAGCATTGGTCCTGCGCAGCAAGGATAAAACCTTCAGTTTCCGCTTTCAACCCTGCACTACGTAGCCACTGATGGGTACGGGTTTTGTCTACGTCAGCTTGTTTGGTACGGGCAGATTATTGGCCATGAAGCGGTTTATCTTGCCATCGCTTCTGTAACTGGTCAGTTGCATTCGTCTTAGCTATCTTTTTTAGGTATTTTGCAGTTTCAGCCGGTGTATTGTGCTGTAGTTGCATCTCTACGCCCATTTGGAACTCCATTTTGAATTTGTTGGCTTCCTTCATTACGGAGTAGAGACGCTTACTACTTTCATGTTCCTTGACGCATACCATCATCCAGTCTTTTGTAGTTTCCAAATATCTTTGGAGGCCAATTGTTGTAGTTTTGTAGGACAGTTCTAGTTGAACTAATCCTCTGCCTCCATCGGATCCGGGCACATACAGACGGTCGACATCAGCTTTGGGATGATGCATGCGATAGCAAGTGAGTAGCTTTCTCGTTTTGGCATCCATTCGCTTAATTTCAGCTATGGTCCAGTTAAGGACATTAAAGCTGTATTGCACCACAGGGACAGCCAATGTGTTTATGGCTGATATCCTGTTTTTTGAGTTCAACTCAGTATTTAGTACCAGACGTACACGCCTGTAGTATTCTTTTCTTATTTTTTCCTTCATTTGGGGGTGTTGTATGCCATCTACTTCGCTAATTCCTAGGTACTTATAAGCTTCACCATGCTCCAGTTCCCTAATCTTTGCGACAAAATCTAAATCTATTAAGGGTGTTTCTGTAATTCTACCTTTTTTGAAAGTTACTTTTGCACATTTATCTAATCCGAAGTCCATACCTATGTCGTCACTGAAGTATTTTACAATATTGACTCATTGTCGTCTTTGGCAAAGAGTTTGAGATCATCCATGTAGAGTAGGTGATTGAATATTTTCTTATTTATTTTGTAACCATAGCTACTGTTGTTCAGTTCATGTGTAAGAGGGATTAAGGATAAACAAAACAGAAGGGGTGACAGAGAATCTCCTTGAAAGATTCCACGTCGGATACTCAGACAGTTGGATATGGCAGTGCCCCGGTGTGACTAAGGTATAGTTTGGTGTTCCACATTCCCATGCTGTGTAAGGAAATTTAATACCACAGGGAGACTTTGTACATTTCAAAGTCTTAAGGATCAGAATGTGGAACACTATTATTATTATTATTATTATACGTTATTTTTATAGATACAAATATTTAAGTAAATGCTCTATTTATAATAAACAGTATTAACAACATTTACCGGTCTGAATGTCCGAGAAATTTCATAAAAAATTTAAAATACGCTTCGACGGAAACCATCGGAAATTTGTAGTTTAAAAGCAGTAATTGGACATTGCTACCCAAACGCTTCCTCTGTAGCACGTCAGGCTACATGACAGTTCCGTGTAGGATACAGGTTCGATTCTTGTCGGGGGATACATATTTTCTATGAAATTTCTGGGACATTCAGGCCAGTAAATATTGTTAACTAGCAGCATGGCCCAGCGTTGTCCGTGCTTGATTCAAAAATCGTACGACTCAATCGCCATCACTTGACTTAAAATATTTTTGCCCTTCCTTGCCTTTAAAGGAGTGTCCTTTGTCGTGCTGATGTTGCTACATGCCTTACCTCTTGCCTATCTCACACTGCGAATTTTTTCTAAGCTCTATACTAAACATTAAATCTGTTACGAAAAAAGAACTAAACAAAATGAACACAAAACGATCAGCTTTAAAAAAGGACTCGTAACTGGAAAAACCGAATGAAAAAAGAATGTTAACAACAAATACTTTTTCACACCCAACCCAGTTTTGCGGAATCAGAATCAACGTTGAGTTTAAGCAAGTGAATGAGCCAATTGGAGTAAAGTGCCATGCAGATTTCATTTTTCCCACTTGTGACGAATGCAGCTATCGATTTTTTTTTTGCATGCTAGCATGTTAGTTAACATTCGTGTCAGTCAGCTGTTGGCTCTCACGCTGGCCAATAAAATCTTCCTGCCTATTTGTGACAGCCAGCTATAGGCTCTCACTCTGGCCAGTAGAAAATGGCCGCAAACTACATGAAAACTGCCGTAGAAGCATGAAGAAATGATTATTTCCACTATCGATGGGAGTTGGGAAATGCAAAGTCGGTCTTGGTCTTCCCGCTAACTTGGAGCATGTGCATGTAAATTTTGGTGCAAATCCGTCGAAAATTGCGGCCGTGCATTCGTTACACACACACACACACACACACACACACACACACACACACACATCCTGCCTTTTATAGATAGAAATAATGTTTTTTAGAAACAGAGCATTTATTTAAATATTTGTATCTGTCTGAGATGAGGTATTATGTACACTATTTACATTATTCTGACTATTGTTCTCATCGTTTCGGCCGTTGTACGCTTCGGCCTTCTTCAGGTAGTTGGAATGTCGAACTGAGCCCTTTATTTCGCTCACTGGAGTAGACTGTTCCACGTGCCATGTTTTTAAGGGATGCCAGTTATCCCATGTGCCATGTTTTTAATTAAATTAACACAGAATCAGTATTAGCCCTGCCAATGAATATATATATTCTATAAACACTATAATTTTTCTAATAATGTTCTAAAAATAGTGGATATAAATGTCCTGATATTAAATACAGTAAAGATAAAAATGATAGATCTTTTGAGCATCACGTTGTAAAACAAGACATGTATATATATATAGCATAATGACGTAAATATTTGAAGCTGTATTCTTTCTAAAATATTAGGGATATCTGAGAATTGACTGTCAATTTAATTATTTCTAGTACAATCATGGAACTGGGATATGTTGTTTATGAACTTACAGAAACATTCAGAAGGCAGTAAAATATGTCGAAAATGACTTTACGAAAATGTACTTCGACCAGAGATTAAAAATGTGTTCTTCCTTTCTTGTTTAAAACAGAAATCATTTTAAACAAGTTGGGTACTAGTGATGAATAATAGATTTATTGATTAATTTGATTAATTTGTTTGTTTAACGACATATCAACGACAGGTTATGTAATGCCGAAATTTAATGGGAATATTTTGAACGTAATTGTTTGCATTCAACTACAGATAAAGTGTATTGTTGGCTATTTTGCTTTAAAATTGTATTTTTGTAAAGCATTTCATCCCAAGCAAGGCGGGAGTGCCACTAGCCCGCAAGGTGTTACAGAGAGTGAAAGTAAGAGTAAAGAGTGTTATTTGAGCAAAGATCAAGATCAAGACACAAGAATATGTCGATTGACATTACATATAAAGTTTTGAAGGTTATATGTATCAGGGAAGCAAGTAAGAGGAAGGGAGTTTCGCTGCCTGGAAGTGCGAGAGAAGACGCTCTTGGAGTAGAAGAGGCAGTTACATTTAACTGTTTCGATAGTAAACAGGTGGGACCAAGATGTCAACCTAGTAGCAAAAAATCCATACAGTTGGGATACCAGTGAAAATAGTTCATAAGAGCAGATGCTATGAAAATATTTGTAGAAAAGACGAAGAGAAGCTATATGACGTCTGTGAAAAACGTGACTGGAGTCGAGATGCCAGGTCAGGACTTATCACATTGCATATCCGTCTTTGGATTTTGTCGAGAACCTCGAGGTGAACAGCTATATTTAGCTGCCCCCCCCCCCACGTGGGGTAGCATGTGGCACAAGGCCGAGTTTAATGTGGGTAATCCGAGCCCGTAGGCTCGGCCAAAAATATAGACTTCGAACCCGCCTAGGCGGGCTCGAGAGCTGTCTACCTCCCCGAACGAAACCTTGCCCTTCGGCACAGCTTCGTCTGGGTTCCTCCCTGCTAATGCAGAGAGTTAGACAGACGGCGGTGCACTAAATTGTTTGTCAGAGTGGACCGGGGAGCAACAGTAGTTAAGAGGTGGTTCTAGGCTCAAAACCTACAATATCCGATCGGAGGTCTTACTGCCGGATGTAGTATATCGCCATACCCGGGAAGATGAATTGGGAGAAGAATTACTAAAAAGTAATTACAATAAAGGTACGATTTGAAAGAAGCGAAGAGAAACTTGAACTCAAATAAACCATGGTTATCTCTCCGAGTCCGTAGCTACTTCATTTGAGCTGCTATGAATCCTGCTTCTTACTTTGGTTTGGTTAGGTTTGGTTTGGTTTGGTTTGGTTTGGTTTACGTCATACCAACTAAAATGAGTTATTTTTATTTATTTTTTTATTTTATTTTTATTTTTACATTTTTTATTTACAAAGTAAATATTAGTTACCTCTCTGGTTTGGTTTCGTTTGGTTTTGTACGATTTGTAAAACAAAACAAACCAAACCAAACAAAAACAAAACAAACCAAACCAAACAAAAACAAACCAAACCAAACCAAACAAAAACAAAACAAACCAAACCAAGATTTTATTGCTGGTTATATTTTTCAAAAAATGTATTGTTTGTAATATTTTTTTCAAAAATGTATTGCTGATAATAGTTTTTTTTTCTTCCAAAAATGCATTGCTGGCAATATTTTTTTTTCCAAAAAAGTATTGCTGGTAATATTTTTCCCAAAAATTATCGTTGGTAATAATTATTTCAAAAATGTACTGCTGGTAATATTTTTCTTTTTCAAAACTGTACTGCTGGTAATATTTTTTCCAAAAAAGTATTGCTGATATTAATACCTATATATATACATTCATAGTGTTTTTTGACCCCTTTTAGGGGATTAACTATTTATCCATAGCGGGGACCCTGAGAGGTGCTACCACACCGGGTCAGGGTGGACTTTGCAACACCAGCAATTAAGAGGCGGTTCCAGGCTCCTCAAATCTTCCTGATCAGAAGATTGCTGTTGGATGTAGTTTATCGTCTTACCCAGGACGGCCTGCTTCTTAGATTTCCAGTGGGTATAATGATAGAAATAAAAACAATAAAAAAATGTCCGGATTTCCTCATTAACTTGTCCTGTCCAGAGAAAGGCCAAGCAAAAACGGATCATCAAGACGCTCCCCCGCCGCAAATGTGTTTTTTTTTTCGCTCTCAAAAGAGATTAGCAACACCATTTTGAAAATGATGAACCACAGTGCGGCTATTTTCGACATTATAGATTTCACTAATGTTGTTGCTTTTCGCACCGCACTTTGTCATTGTCAAACAGAGAACAAAGAAAGGAAAAACAGTAAATAACATCGACCGACGTCTGATCTTATCACTAACAATAGTTTCATGTTTATCTATCTATCTTTCTGTCTGTCTGTCTGTCTGTCTGTCTCTGTCTCTCTCTCTCTCTCTCTCTCTCTCTCTCTCTCTCTCTCTCTCTATCTATCATATTTAATACTTTTCATATCTTTCTTTCTTTCTATCTAATAATTTTCATATCTATCTATCGATTTAATACTTTCATATCTATGTATATATCTAATATTTTTCACATCTATCCATCTATCTATCTAATAATTTTCAAATCTATCTAATACTGTTCATATCTATCTATCTATCTATCTATCTATCTATCTATCTATCTATTTGCTTTCTTTAATTATTTCCATGTCTGCCACTATATCTGTCTAGCTTGCTATGTAAATATATATTTATCTACTCAGTCTATTCCTATTTATCTCTTTATCGCAATATGTCCCATATCTATCTATCTATCTATCTATCTATCTATCTATCTAATAATTTTCACATCTACCTAATACTGTTCATATCTATCTATCTATCTATCTATCTATCTATCTATCTATCTAATACTTTTTATATCTAATACTTTTCATATCTATCTATTTATCTAATAGTTTTCATGTCCATCTATCTAATACTTTTCATATGTATCTCATACTTTTCATATCTATCGATCTAATACTTTTCATTTCTATCCAACTTTCTATCCATCTATCTATGTATCTAATTACTTTCATATCTATATTTCTATGTATCTATCTTCCTAAAATATATATATATATATATATATATATATATATATACGTGTGTGTGTCTATGTGTGCGTCTGTGTCTGTATGTGTATGAAAGTGGGTACTGAATTCAGTTCATATATACATATATATATATATATATATATATATATATATATATATATATATATATATATATATATATATATTATTTATGAACTGAGATAGGGAGATTGAATCGATATAGAGATATGAACAAATTGAAATAAGGAGATATGAACTGAAGTAGAAGTATATATATATATATATATTGACTTCAATGTTCACTTTTATATCTACACACGCTCTATCTCTGATATTGACCACTTTATCCCATAACTATAGCACATCTTATGAGCATATTTCTTCATATATATATATATATATATATATATATATATATATATATATATATTCAATTTGATATCTCTGTCCCTATCTATCTATCTATCTATTGAAAGAAAAATCATTAAGAGTCTCAATCGTTTGTCCGATTTTCTCGCAGAGCGATCTTCAAATGACATAAATGGTCGCTCTGCGATAAACTCAGAGTATTGATTTAGATGTAGTTTCTTTGTGTTGTTTCGCTTGTTAGTATTACTGTTCTGTCTTGATCTATTTACCACAGACCTTGAGCACTCTGGGTTATTACCTTGGCAATTATCTGTGTTCTATTTCATATTTCGTTTCTTTTTTCTTTCTTTTTTTATATATATTACTGTTTTGTTTTGTTTTTTTTTGGTTTGGCAGAATTTGTTGGAATGTGGAAGCTTCTTAAATATTTTAGTTTTAGTGAGGGCATTACTTCTTCTAACTTCGTAGACTGGCGCTACAGATTCACAAACAAAGAGCGGTGTCAAAGAACAAAAGCCACATCAGCCGAGTACTTTCAGCAGCAGCAACAACTAAAATTGATTGTACATGTAAGTTGAAGAGAAAATAATGACATAATCAAGATGTTGACATTCCACACTACCTCAAAAAAAGGTTAGGAAGGAAACTTCCATCAATACTAGAAAGAGTAATGACAATTTGTGGACTTGAGAAACCTATTTTTCATAAAATTGTTTTTAAAGAAAAGAAAATTATAAATTTCAACTGGAAGTAGTATTTGCTGTTCAATAAATGAATGCCAAATATTTCCTTATAAGGAAACGGCCAATATTACTATTACAGATGTAAAACACAGGTACTACACTTTTTATTTACTTACCCCCTCCCAACAAACACAAGGTGACTGGGTATGGCACAAGGCTAATTTAAAATAGGGTACCAAAGCAAATGCACATGGGCTAAGACAAAAAACTGCCTGGTTCCTGAGTCTTTGATGCTTAGGACTGGAACCACCAGGACCAGGCACCCCTCATTTATTTGTTGTGTTCTGTCCGAAGACAGAAATTCAGTTAAGAAATAAAATGTAGTTTTTTCTGCCTGAAGGCAAATACTTCACTTGTTATTTACTTCCCACCTCACGGTGAGGGGTATTGAAGAAGGTCGTTTTAAGGCGCGGAGACAAAGCGCAAGCCCCAAATTTGCTCGATCGCCGTCTTTGATTCAATGAAGGAGGTGCTGCCACAGGGTTGAAATCCCCTGCACCAAGCATCCCTCATGTATTTGTCCTTAGAACTGACGGCATCGTTGTTGTAAAATAGTTAAAAATATGATAGGTCTGTTTCCGGAATCAAAAACGTATATGTTTTCGCAAATAGGATTTCTTAAGTCCTTCATGCAATATCACGAACTCGGCTCTCCGATTCCTCAATCCTTTCTTCTATGCTTCAGTTCAACAGTGCGTATTATACACCGTTTCTTCACATTTTACTTTCAAATTATTCTGACTTTACAAAGATTTACAAAAGGTAGATGAGCCGTAAAAAAAAAAAAAAAATTATCTAAATCGAAAAAAATAATATCTAATCTGAAAATATTACTCCACCAAAAAAAATGTTTGCTATTTTTTAAAATCAATTTCAGCATTTGTTTTTAATGACAACCCGCCTATATCGAGACATCTTATGGCCAAAGCGTAATGTTTCCGATTTGGACACGGGGACTATTTTCCTAGAGTGTTTCATAAATATGAAATTGAATCAAGCAAATCTATTAGGGAATTATTCGAATCTGAATCTGCTAGCTTTAGTTTCGTACCCGAAACATAATCAGTCATTTTTAAATTTTTTTTTTTAATATCCAGCATTCTGATGGTCATAAGGTAAGGCTTCAAGAACACCAGAAAGCTGTAACACGAGGGGAAGTGGAAAAATCAGGCGTGGCTGACCACATATGGAGAGAGAAGGGAGATCACCGCCCTCTATGGGATCAAGTTGAAATCATAGACAAAGAACACCATTGGAAAATTCGTAAACTTAAGGAATCTGCACATATGCTAGGCAACAAAAATCTCCTGAGCCGACCAAGAGTAGAAATGAATACAATATGGGAACCAGTAATAAGGAGTCCCAGAGAAAAGCGATAATATCAACAAAAATTGCAATATGAGCTCTAGTAAAATCATGCAATGATAACAGCAAAAGTTGCAATAAGAGCACTGGTAAAAATGGTTGCTGAAGACATTAGCTTTGTAATACCCAGATATTCATACACAGATGTCCTCAAGGACACATGGCAGTGGATAAAGGCATTAGTTAGATCCAGTGAGAGGACCCAAGGAGTACGAGTTCAATACCCGGTTAAGTCAGTGGAGAACTTGGAGAGGGAAATTAACAGGAGATAACTAATAACTGACATCCATTAAACATGGCACGTGGAACTAGAACAGTCTACACCAGTGAGCGAAATAAAGGGTTCAGTTCGATATTCCAACCACCTGAAGAAGGTGGAACGTACAACGGCCGAAACATTGTAATAAATATGGCGACAAAGATGAGGCAATAGTCCGAATAATGTAAATAGTGCCGCAAAATGTCGTATCACAACTAAAGATAATGTTTCTTAGAATAAGAAATAATATCGAACGATAAATCCATTTAAAAATAGTTAAATCCTTAAATAGATAAATCGAAATCTCCCGTAGTCAAATTGGCATAAGTACGCTTCTGCTATAGAAGTGGTTTCCTTGATATTTAATGGCGTGTAGAGTTAGTCGGTTTTTAAGTTTTTAATTTAGTATTTTTGCTTTCTAAGGAAGCCATTCATTTTCTTGTGCAATGATAGCATTTCCAGTCGATATCTGATTTCCTTTGAATAAATCTGCAATTTAGTCCGTTCAACTCACAATTTCACGTGTATTTATGGTCCAATCTTTAAAATATTTGTATGGTTGGAAATAAAATAAAATAATCTTTCTAAATATGTAATTTTATGTGATTTTATTCATTTAATTATTACTTTACAGCGAGTTAAAACGGTATTTTCATTCGAACAGCCAAAAATGCGAAATATGGTATTTTTCGAGACTAAATTTTACACGTTACATTGTTTTGCAAAATCAAAGTAACCAATCTTTAGCAATATTCTTGAAATTGTATACTCAATTAGAAGACACCTTAAACTACAACCAGGAAGATGTTCATTTCTTTTATGACCCGTGATGGCGAATTCCTTCAAAAATTATAAAGTAATCAGCAAAAAAAAAAAAAAAAAAGATTAACTGATAGCATGTGTGGTAAAAGAACTTTGAAATTATTTAAACTACTGTCTTGTCGCATAAAATGCCCCCCATATAATTTTCGACTTTCGAGTGTTGTTTTTTGAAACGTCTGTAATTGTGGAAGTCTGTTGACTGGTGCGTAAGTGGTCAATATTTGGTTTTAAACCAGGGTAATAAAAATTTATAGACATGGAATGGAAAACTCAAAAACCGCCAATCGGAGTGGGTAATAAAGTAGAGATTGCTCATCCCTAAAGTCAGTTTTTAGGATGTAAAGGTAATTTAGTCATAGAATTCATTATCAAACTTTAGAATAAATTGTTAACAAACTAAATAAAGAACTACTATATTTATTAATAAATTAGTAAAATAGGAAAAAAATCGTCGCATAAAATATCTATATTTGTGTCCTTGGATCACATATTTTTGAAAGAGAAAATGGTATAATCCCTCATGTTTAAAATAATTAAAAATACGGCAATTCTTTTCTGGTACGCCAGTCAACTGTTATTGGGGTTTTGCAAATAAATTTCTTCTAAACAAGGAAAATCAATGAGTTATTTTTCCCCTAATTAAATGTATGTTTTTATCTAAATACATCTAAAATTAAATATCAAAAATAATTTAAAAGCTTTTAATTTCATTTTTAGAATGTGTATATTTTCAAATCTACGTATCACCTGTTCTTTTTTAAATACACATTTTAAAACTTAAATTAAAAACTATTTTAATCATTTTAATATAATCTTAATTAAGTGTATTCGCCAGATAAAACCATAAAGATATTTTTAAAAATAAAATTAATTTATTTTCCTTATTTAGAAGAAGTTTAATAGACAGAATATTACCAAACGCCAACCGAAAACAAGTGTCTAAAAACGAATATTTTTTAATTTAGACTAAAAGAATTGCTTGCAGTTTTGAAAATATGCACATTTTAAAACTGAGATTAAAACTTACTTCATTTTTTTTATATCTAATTTTAGGTGTAATCGCTAGATAGAAACATAATTTTATTTGTAGAAAACAATTTTACTTACGCTAGAGAGACTAGCATATTTGAAAATATACACATTTTAAAAGTGAAATTAAGAACTATCTTAATTATTCTCAATATCTAATTTAGGTGCATAGATAAAAAGACAAATTTATTCATAAAACAGATCTTCATTCATTTTTATTGTTTACAACTTTATTTCGTGATTGGCGTATACTGGCTTAGAAAACAATTATGTATGATCCTTACAAATAATCCGACTTCATAAAATTTACTATTAAGACGAAAGTGACAACTATTTTTTTTACTGGCTATTTTGCTGGTAACTTAATTAAACCACAAAAGTTTTTTTTTATTTTTTCGAAAACTGAAACAAATAGATTTCAGACATCACGCCTTTTTTCTTCACTTCTTTTGTAAACAAATAGATTCACATTTATTTCCTAAAACTGGTCAATTAAATGTTTTTTACGATAATTTTGTTCAATCTTTTTCTCTTACAATGGTATAAATATGATAACATTTAATATTAACAACATCTGAATGTCTTTTTCAATAGTGTTTATTTCGATATGGTCACCCAGTAGTGATAGCACTTAAAAAAAAAACGAACGATTTAGTGTTCTGAAAAAAATTCAGTGCGGTTCAACGGTGGGAAAATGAAACCAAAAAAAATCGGGTTTTTTATTAAACCATCCATCTCTACGGTCTAGGTTCGAATCCTATCAGAAGGCAGATTCTTCTTTGGCTGGACTTCTTAATCTAGGCCCCTTGCAATTAATTTCACTGTTTAAGAAAATAAGAAATAACTGGAAGTGTAATTCAAATATGTTTGCTCACTAAAATTAAAGCTCATAGCAATATAAAAATGAAAAAGGCACAATCTTTTCTTTCAATCTAGGAAGTAATTAATTTCACTGTTTTAACATGGAGAGTAATCAAAGGCCTAAAATTAGCGTTTATGCAATATAATTAATTTCAGGTTTGTTTAAGAAATCTTTCTTAAGAAATAAAAAGGGCCCCCTTGTAATTAATTTCAATTTAAGAAAATAAGAAATAAAAGGGAGAGTAACTCCAATATGTGTGCTCTCTAAAATTAACATTTATAGCAATATAATAATGGAACAAGGGAATACAGGTTCGATTCCTCTCAAAGGCACAATTTTTCTACGCCCGTTGTTACTAATTTCACTGTTTAAGAAAATAAAAAAAATATGGGATAACTCAAATATATATATCCATTAAATATATCGTTTATTAGTATTAAGAAAACATACATGCGGAAAATATTTTTCTCAGAATATAGAGTGCTACAGGACTACATCCGAGAGTTTACGTGGGCAGAACTGTTTACTGAAATATAACCTATTTTTCCAGCTATATTATTACACTTCGGTTAAATAATCTCCTGTACACAGGATTTATTATCAGAATAGGCTGTTATCAAGCACTTACAGAAATAAATGACCCACTGAAACAATTACCTATGTTCAGTCTTATAATGTATACTGCTCTTTTAATACATTCACTTGAACAAAGCCTACAGCAGAGATAGCAGATGCAAACATGCAAGGTTTGCCTGAAATTATTTAATTCCTAAAACAGATGTATCGTCTTTCTCGCCTCATATGAATGGAAAAGGAAAATGGAAAAGGAAAGCTCAGATAGAATTTACAATGACACAGGGATTTAAAAACGTGGAAGATTTTGCTGAAACATACAGTATTTCTAGCCAGACTCTGCCCACTGGAGACCCGTGAACAGGGCCTTATAAGCAAGCAATCTCAGAAACAATATACACTATAATTATTGTACAGTGTGCGGCAGAAATATCTCAAAAGACAAAAGTACCTTCTATAAAAAAAATCACTCTTGTTTAAAGAAAGAGCAATAGTTTTTATTCATTTCATTTTAAAAATAGAATGCTGCAAATGGCAACCTCTATTCGCAATACACTGTTCCAGAGGATTTCTAAAGATTTCCATCACCTGGAAGTTCAAGATCTTGAAGATCTTCCACGTGGTTTTCTTAAAGAGCTTCCAGGTGGCGTTCTTAAAGACTTCCAGGTGGCGTTCTTCGAGTTCTTCCAGGTGGAGTTCTTTAAGAGCGTCCAGGTGGCGTTCTTCAAGTTCTTCCAGGTGGCGTTCTTTAAGTGCGTCCAGGTGGCATACTTCGAGAACTTCCAGGTAGTGTTATTTAAAAGCTTCCAAGTGGCATTCTTCGAGGTCTTCCAGGTTGCGTTCTTCGAGATCTTCCAGGTGGTATTCTTTAAAAGCATCCAGGTGGTGTTCTTTGAGGTCTACCAGGCGGCGTTCTTTAAGAGCGTCCAGGTGGCGTTCTTCGAGTTCTTCCAGGTGGCGTTCTTTAAGAGCGTCCAGGTGGCATTCTCCGAGATCTTCCAGGTGGCGTTCTTCGAGATCTTCCAGGTGGCGTTCTATAAAAGCTTCCAGGTGGCATTCTTCGAGATCTTCCTGGTGGCATTCTTTAAGAGCTTCCAGGTGGTGTTGTTCGAGGTCTACCAGGTGGCGTTCTTTGAGAGCATCAAGGTGGCGTTCTTCGAGTTCTTCCAGGTGGCGTTCTTTAAGAGCGTCCAGGTGGCGTTCTTCAAGTTCTTCCAGGTGCCGTTCTTTAAGAGCGTCCAGGTGGCATTCTCCGAGATCTTCCAGGTGGCGTTCTTCGAGATCTTCCAGGTGGCGTTCTTTAAGAGCATCCAGGTGGCGTTCTTCGAGGTCTTCCAAGTGGCGTTCTTTAAGAGCGTCCAGGTGGCGTTCTTCGAGTTCTTCCAGGTGGCGTTCATCTTCCAAGAGCATCCAGGTGGCGTTCTTCGAGAGTGGCGTTCTTTAGAGCGTCCAGGCGTGGTCTTCGTTCTTTGGCGAGCGTCCAGGTGATATTCTTCGTGATGTTCCAGGTGGCGTTCTTTAAGATCTTCCAGGTGGCGTTCTTCGAGTTCTTCCAGGTGGCGTTCTTTATGAACGTCCAAGTGGCGTTCTTCGAGTTCTTCCAGGTGGCGTTCTTTAAGAGCGTCCAGGTGGCATTCTTCGAGTTCTTCCAGGTGGCGTTTCTTAAGACCTTCCAGGTGGCGTTCTTCGAGGTCTTCCAGGTGGCGTTCTTTAAGAGCTTCCAGGTGCCGGCGTTCTTCGAGTTCTTCCAGGTGGCGTTCTTCGAGTTCTTCAGGTGGCGTTCTTTAAGAGCGTTTAGGTGGCGTTCTTTGAGTTCTTCCAATTGGCGTTCTTTAAGACCGTCCAGGTTGCATTCTTCGAGGTCTTCCAGGTGGCGTTCTTTAAGAGCTTCCAGGTGGCGTTCTTCGAGTTCTTCCAGGTGGCGTTCTTTAAGAACGTCCAGGTGGCATTCTTCGAGTTCTTCCAGGTGGTGTTCTTTAAGAGCTTCCAAGTGGCATTCTTCGATTTCTTCCAGTTGGTGTTTTTAAGAGCTTCCGGGTGGCATTCTTCGAGGTCTTCCAGTTGGCGTTTTTCAAGAGCTTCTAGATGGTGTTCTTCGAGGTCTTCCAGGTGGCGTTCTATATTAGTATCGGTTTTCCAGCATGCACCATTCCACTGCAACCTGAAGTGAGCACGAAAAATGTTCTCTATTGCAATTAGAGATTCATCAGTCTTAAAAAAAACGTTTTCACTGCAAATACATGGTTTGCAACGGTCCAAGCCATGATGGTAATTGATGATACAGAAGAAACTCTGATATCCGGAATCCCTTATATCCAGAGTGCCTCATATCCAGAATCCCGCATATCCGGACATGATTTTGATGTGTATATTTGAACTATTTGGGTGATATGTAACTGATTTAAAATTTCTGTTTTTTTTTTAAGGAAATTTACTTAGGACAATTGCTTATGCTTATTTCACCCTAATGCCTTGCATTGACGCAAAAGATGATGGGAATAAGAGGAAAGGATGACAATGAGAAAAATCTGCAACAAGATAGCAACGAGATGCATGATTGTGAAGAAACTGGTCTGAAATTGGAAAATCTATTGAAAAGGTTATCAGTTTTATGGAAAGAAAACCAGCATTCAGCTATGAAAATTGCAATAACGCCTGCAGAGTTAAAAGTGTTTTTCGTTTAAAAAATTTCAAGACCAAAAGCAAAACGAAATACGGATAAAGTTGCGAATGACATTAGAAGAGAAAGAATCATCATGCAACAGCGATTAAAAAATCCTCGTTGCATTATTTGTTTTGCATACGTGGCATATTTAATTTAATGAATTTTCATTAACATTACATAATTTATTTCTTTTTCCTTAAAATCAATTCCGTTATATTTCACTCAGCATTAGCTTCTTTTGTTTACGATAAAACATTGAAAATAAATGTTAAACATGATTTCATTTCTTTATTTAAATCCAGATATAACTCCTCATATCCGGACTTTGTAACCAATTCCTCATATCCGGAAGGGTTTCTTAGTATAGTTGTCAGGGATTCTACTGCACTTGAAAATAAAAGGGAGATATTATCTAGATGAAAACATGATTTTTTACTTGCCTAACTTTATTATTACCACAAATGTGGAAGTTTAAAATATGAGATGTATTTCCGCCACACCCTGCATTATACGCTTCTATATATATATATATATATATATATATATATATATATATATATATATATATATATAGATAGATATAGATATATATCGGTATTCTTTTATGAGGGGAACAGTCGTACTACTTCATGATGCCGAAAAACTTTTAATCTGACCGCTACTGGAAATGGTCGCAGAGAATAACGACTGAAACTGTTTTACTATAAGAACCAAAGGTGAGAAGAACAGTTCGAATAAATCGGTAGAAAATAAATCTTCATTACCTTTCTTTTATTTTAAGGTTTAATATTCTATATTTCCTTTCTGTTGTCTTTCTTTCTCTTTCTTTTTCTTTTCTTTCTTTCTCTTTCTTCCTGTGCTTTGCTTGTTGTCTTTTTAGCTCCGACTTCTCCGCTCTTCCCTTCCACACACAACTACTTCTAATCCCTTTCTTTCTGAGATGTCTAGCTCCCATCGACTGCCCCTTCATTTTAAATCCCTGGGCGAGTCACTGTATTCTCCTGCCTTCAATATATCTAGCAAATCTATCAATCTTTCTCGCTTCTTTTGCCAGAAACATTCCAGAGGAATCAACCACACAAACTGACAAACAAATGGTCACACGTCTAAACAATGAGATCACTTCCTCTAATGTCTTCCTTCGTTTTCCATCAGACGAAAGCTGCGTCATCATCTCACTGACATTCTCCACGTCACACTTCCGGTTTCCGGTGTACACATTTAAAGCATTCTCTTATGTACATATGGACACACACACACACACACACACACACACACACACACACACACACATATATATATATATTAAGTTGGATTGATGTAAGTTTGTGACCCTGGGTTTCACGCTTTTGCGATCGTCAGACAAACTGATTAATTTAAAAAAATAATTTTTTGTTAGCTCTATCTCTGATATTGAGCGCTTTCTGATAAGTACCGTGCATATAATATATAAATAATTATACATATATTTTATATTTATATTTATATTTATATCTATATACACACACTTTTCACACACACAGACACACACACACACACACACACACACACACACATATATATATATATATATATATATATATATATATATATATATATATAAGCTTCATTAGATATGAGAGACAAGGTGCTTTAAGTTTTTTATATAATTTTTCATATAATTTTTTTCCAGTAGATAAATTATACAAAAACTGCTCAAATGTTATATTTTTCCGACCGATTTCGGCTATACTTTTAGCCATTTTCATGGATGAAATATATTGGAAAAAGATTGTTTATATGTATGTTTTTAATAATATAGAATGTTTTATTTTCAAAATACTGCCAACATATTGTATCCATGTTCATAGTTGATATTAATGAGTGTTGTTTTTTTTATTAATAAAATTTAATAAAATTAAAATAAAATTAATTAGAATCAAAATTAATAAAAACAAAAAACAACACTCAATAATATCTCCAAATCCCATACGGGGTTTTCACATAAGCCTTTTTAATCGTTTATTTGTGATCCTTAAGCAATACACACACACACACACACACACACACACATATATATATATATATATATATATATATATATATATATATATATATATTTGTGTGTGTGTGTATATCCATGCATATTATAAATGCATATTTAAAATATTATAATTGTTGATTTTTAATATTTCTATCTTAGAAAATATCAGCTGAGTACCTCTGAGGATTCAGTATTGAATAAGGGTCTCAACTTCGCCACAACCCTGTGGCGAGTACTATACCTGGACATCATTGCTAGAGTCGAGTAGGGGGTGCTTGAACTTCCCTAAGGCTCAGGAGGATGAACTGAGATGGAAGGTGAGACTGACCTTGGAGAAGGCCAAGCCGCCCAGGTCAAACATCACGAAACTGGAGAGGCTGGCAATCGGATCTCTACAGAGGAACAAAAACATCATCATACAACCGGCTGACAAAGGTAATGCGAGTGATGCACAGATCAGATTATACAAGAAAGCTGGAAGACCTCATTAGCAATAGTAGCTACAGCAAAGTAAAAAAAGGATCCTACAATGAAAACGGAACGCAAACTGTCACAGATCCTAATCAAGAACAAGGATCACTTCGCACCTAAGACGTATAGGCAGTTATCGCAGCGTTACACCAAGCTACCTCACATATACGGTCTCCCTAAGATTCACAAAGACGGTATTCCGCTCAGGCCGATTGTTAGTTGCCAAGGTTCTGTGTGCCACCCTCTGAGTCGCTTCTTTGTAGATATAATTGACCCATTGATAGTAGTCTCCTTCATATGTCCGGAACTTTGCCCACTTCGTGTAAATAATCAACGATGCTCTCATCCTATCCAACAAGATGATGATCTTGGACGTGGTGAGTTTGTTTACCAAGGTACCCATGGAGGAGGCACTCTCAGTATTCAGAGACAGATTGACCTCTGATTCATCCCTAGAAGAACGAACCAGTATACCAATAGATAATCTGATGGAGTTGTTGACTTTCTGTACACAAACAACACACTTCGGAATGGGATCACTCACATATATCAACAGGATGAGGGCGTAGCAATGGGCTCGCCATTATCACCAGCAATGGCGAATATATAAATGGAATACTTTGAGGAAATGGCAGTAGAATCTATATCTCTAAAATCAACTCTATGATTAAGGTACGTAGATGATACCTTCATACTCTGGCCACACCAGGAAGATGTTCAGGTTCTACTTGACAATGTGAATTCTGTAAGACCTTCGATAGAGTTCAGGATGGAGAAAGAAAATAAAAACACACTCCCATTCCTGGATGTTCTAATATCTCGAACAGAGCATGGGTTCAAGACATCCGTAAACCGTAAACCGACATTCACTGGACAGTACCTCAACTTCAACTCCCACCATCCATACAGCGTAAAGAAATGGATCGTCCGCTGCTTACAACACCGGGCAAAAGTCATGTGTCAACCCAGAGACATTTGATAAAGAATTGGTCGGTATAAGTTGTACCCTACAACGTAACAACTATCCTGGGTACATGGCAGAAGACACAAAAAAGACTGGGATAGGCGGGTACAAGAGGAAGACAACAACACTCAGAAAACAGTCTGCCTGCCTTATGTGAAGAGGTTATCAGAAAAAATTCAAAGGATCTGCGGTCCATATAACATCAAGACAACCTTCAAAAGCTTGACGACACTTCGCAGATATCTGTCCCGAGTAAGACCACCCCACCACCATAGAGGGGAACATGACTGAAGACTGTGTACGCTATCCTGTGAATCTGCGGAAAGAAATATAAAGGGGAGACAGGCCGTCCCCTTAAGGCAAGGCTTCAAGAACACCAAAAAGCTGTAACACGAGGGGAAGTGGAAAAATCAGGCATGGCTGACCACATATGGAGAGAGAAGGGAGATGGCCGACATCTGTAGGATAAGGTTGAGATCATAGACAAGGAACACCATTGAAAAATTCTTAAACAAATGGCTTAGTGAAATGCTTAATACAAACACACACACACACACACACGCACATATATATATATATATATATATATATATTAAAATAATAAAAAAGAACAGTAAGATCTATAATCTGGTGTTCTTATTTGTATTTTTTTAAAAACAGTGCTCGATACAAACAGCAAAATATTATAATTCTTTTCTTTTTTATTTTTCAAAAATAAAATATATATATATATATATATATATATATATATATATGTATGTATATATAATCTACTATAGACAATTTAGATAGATATATCGACAGATATTTGTTATGTATAACCTCTCCTATGGACGCTATAGATGGATAGATATTGATATATCTAAAGTTACGTTGGACGAAAAAACAGATGTCTTAACAATGAACTTAAACGCCTTGAAATGTAAGTTTTTCGAAATACTCTCCAAAAAAAATTTTAAAAAATCAATCTCACAGAATTGCTAAAAGTACGAATGGCAAAAGAGAAAACAGAAATAGACTTTGGAAATTAGTATAATAAAACAAATTTTCTAAGAAAAAAACAAAACTGAAAAGGTTTTTTTTTAATATAATAAAGAGAAAGAAACCAGGAGACAAATGAGAAAATTTTGAATTTAATATTGAAAGAAAACGGGAGAAAAGAATTGTTCAATGTTATTTTAAGTGAAGAATTTGAACACTTAGAAGACACAAAGAAAATGGCGGCAGCTTGAAGGAAGAAAAGAAACTTGACGGGATAAGGCAAGAATGTACGTAAGCAACACAATAAATCATTCATTTTACACAGGAAAGATTTTTAGCATAGTCTCCTTCATTGCCAACGCACCTGATTCACTGGTAAATCTGCAGTCTATTACACACGTTAATTGCATATTATACCGTGAAAATATCAAATCAAAATTCAGCTGAATGTCAAACTACAGTCTTTTTGATACATATATATAAATCTTTTCATCTCTCTCTCTCTCTCGCTCTTCTCCCTCTGTGTGTATATATATATACTAATGCAATATTCACTCGCAAAAGAGAACTATTCTTAAAATTAAAAATATGTTTTTGCTGTAAATAACACACAAAGGGTTGATAAATCGTAAAAAAACAAATAAATGCATCTCTCTGTCGCTCTCTCTCTCTCCATACAAACACACACACACATACATATATATATCTGTATATATATATATATGTGTGTGTGTGTGTGTGTGTGTGTGTGTGTGTGTGTGTGTGTGTGTGTGTGTGAAGAAATATACTTTTAAGGTTGACTATATTTATGGGATAAAGTGCTCACTATCAGAGATAGTGCGTGTGTAAATATAAAAGTCAACATTGAAGTCAACACTCAGAGGCGACAGGCTGTTTCATGATAAATGCCATAATCAAGCCGTTTATACACACACACATACACACAAGCGCGCGCACACACACACACACGCACACACACACACACGCACACACACACACACACATGAATCCTCTTCTTCTACCTCCATCTATGGATAAATAGCAAGACATACTGGGTTCTATAGCCTTGGATGGGAACTGGTCTAGGTGAAGGACAACTCTGAATTCAAAACCTGTGGAGGGTCACTTGCGGGCCTTGTGGCACGTAGTGCAGCAGGTCTCTGTATTCGGCCCTTCAAAAAGTGTGGAAGGTCCTGCACGAAACCTTCACCACTATAATCAATTCTCATGTGCTGTTGTCGGGCTGTCGGTTTCCTGGGAACTTATCTGCTTGACTCTCGTACGTCGGATTCGACGGAAGAGTCTATATATATATATATATATATATATATATATATATATATATATATATATATATATGTTTTACCAGTTTTGACTGGAACGGAATGTTCGAGGAGGATATAAATCCAGGGAGAGCTCAATGTAGACTACAGAGCATTATAATGATACTAAGAAGACGAAGACTTTAATTATTCATTTTGTATAATTAAAGTCTTCGTTTTCTATCACTGATATTGAGCATTTTCCAATAAGTACGGCGCATACGAAATATATATGGAAATTATATATATATATATATATATATATATATATATATATATATATATATATATATATATATATATATATATATATATATATATATCGAAAAGGATATTTTAGAAGACAAACATTCGAATGAGTGATAAACATTAAAATTTATTAAAGTTATACATGCAAAATTAAATTGCCTTAATATAATATGTAAACATACGATTAAAATATATTGAAAATAAGATTCGCCTGTGATTAAGACCTTATTTAATTAAAAGAAAATTTACCAAAATTTATCGTTCTTGTTAAAAATTAACTTTTTAAGAAAAAAAAACTATATTAAACTTAAAGGATCACGAAATATTACAAAAAAAAGGAGACAATCTTTAACATGATAAACCTCCTGCAGATATATAAAATACTCAACATGGAAACAAATTGATTTACTGTGATTAGGAATTTGGATGATTGCTCAGGCAGGGCCGTCATGACAGAGGCAGACAAGTATTTCCGTTGATGAAATGGTTTCATGTTATGACCATTAAAATGCTTCTTAATTGCAGGAAAATCGAAATGTGTGTCCCCGAATGAAAATTCAAGCCATAAACCGTCATTTTACTTGCTCTGTGCCATCGGCTGATTGCAATCCAGGCAGACACGTTTTTCTTTCCGCCTCTTTTCTTTTGTCTAACATCTTTCAAGGAAATTAGCATGCTAAATAGCCGCTCGTGAGTTTCATACCAAACTGTTCTCTACCGGGTCACAGTGAGGTTTTATTTCCCTTCAACCCTGAGGGTTAAGCAGGATGACTTCGTGTCCAGATGCGATTTAACCGATCTTGTCCGCTGACCCCCTCAGGAAACCAAAGTCTTGGTCTTTGGGGAAGACTGCTAATTATGGGTTTCACGAACAAGTATATCGTATTAGGCATTTCTACATATCTCTGTCTCTCTCCCCTCTCTCTCTCTCTTTCTCTCTCTCTCTTTCTCTCTCTCTCTCTTTTCTCTCTCTCTCTCTCTCTCTCTCTCTCTGAATTAGAATGGCTTCATTTCGCGAGCAAAATATTTTCATTTCCTTTCCCCCATGAGGTTTTCGACTGATCCAAAATTTGGATACGTTCTTAGAATACACGAATTAACTATTATTATTATTATTATTATTATCGTCATTATTATTATTATTATCATTATTATTATTATCAACATTATTATTATTATCATTATTAATATTATTATCACCATCATTATTATTATCATTATTATTAGTATCATTATTATTATTATTATCATCATTATTATTATTGTCATTATTATTAATACTATTATCATTATTATTATTATCATCATCATTATTATTATTATCATTATTATTATTATCGTTATTATTATCATTATTATTATTATTATTATTATTAGTTTCTAATATATGTTTCTGGGATTATTAGTATCTTCATTTATATAAATTATGCATCTATCTAATATCTATTTATCTATATCTTCATTTATCTCTCTCTATCTATCTATCTCTCTATCTATATCTATATATATATATATATATATATATATATATATATATATATATATATATATATAGAGAGAGAGAGAGAGAGAGAAGAGAGACAAAATAGATAAATATGAATAAAAAGAGACAAGAGGCAAAAACTAAACTTCGCCGACATATTTTGTACTCTGAGGGACTTTATCAAAGCAATCCTTGCCTTGATAAAGTCCCGAGGTGGATTGTTGCCTTTTTTATCAATTTTGTCTCTTCCACACATACACACACAGTATATATATATATATATATATATATATATATATATATATATATATATATATATATATATATTGTCATTATTATATAGTTTGTCAGCCATGTTTATTTCCTTTAGTTTTTCAACTAAGCTGCATGAGTTCTTCATTTGATATGGACTGATTGTTCTAAGGAAGGGTGTTAGAATTTTTATTATAGTTTTCGCAAATTTATGATGTGGGAATACCATCTATTCCTGAGATAATGGGACGTGTTGATATACTAGTTTTCAGCGGGTGTAGAGAGATTCTGAGCCTATAACATTTTAACAGATGTATTTCCGAAAATTACACAAAAATATCTTAAAATACGAAAGAGTAAATTGTGTGTGTGTGTGTGTGTTTGTGTGTGTGTGTATTTACATATAAACACCCTGGATTGATTGGAAAGACACATTAGTAGACACATTAAAGGGTTTCCTGGTAGCCCATACCTTAAAGAAATAAAGAATCTGTCTTTGTAAGGGCGTTATCTATCTATGTAAAGTATGTGTGACCTTAGAGTTATTTTTGTTTGTTTTTTTACAAAAAATTATCAGTGCAAGTTGTCATGAAGCCATTTCTGACCTTAGATCTCTGGTTGGAACGCGGAAGGAACTGTGTAAACAACAGAAATCGAAGGAGATAATAATAATAATAATAATAATAATAATAAATCAAAGCCATCCGCCCAGACATTGTTATTAAAGACCACAAACAAAAAAAAAAATGCCTCCTTATTGATATGGCAGTCCCTATAGACTGCAATGTATCTTTGAAGATCTTCAAAAAGCTATCAAAATTCAAGGACCTTGAAATCGAAATCTCAAAATGTGGCACATGGGAACATTAACAATCCCTGTTGTAGTTGGAGCCCTAGGATTATTCTCACAAGTACAGCCCACACTTTACGAAGGGCTTATCTATGTAATTTTATTTTTTTTTTTTTGTCGGTGGAAAGTGTCATGATGCCATTTCTAACCTTAGGTCCCTGTGTGGGACCCGGAAAGAAATGTGTAAATGCCAGAAATCAAAGGAAATAAAAATAATAATAATAAAAATAATAATACTAAGTTGCAGAAAATCGGTATAAGCGTGTGTCTTGTAGAACAATTAAAGAATTTGAAAATCCCAGAATATTCTTATGATTTTCAGACAGGCAAAGTGATACGCCATGGCCGAACGGATATTATTGCGCTAAGTCAAAGTACCAAGAACTGTCATTTTATTGATGCTGCCAAATAAAATGACACAATTCTAGCAAACAAAGTGATTGAGAAAATTTCAAATTACTCTGATTTGAAAATTGAGATGACAAGATTGTTTGGAATGCAGGAAGGTGGTTCCAGTGGGAATTGGTTGATTGGGATCAATCCCATTAAAACTCTGTGACTTCCCTAACCAGGAAGGGATACCATATGAACTCTTTTGGGTACTACACATATTTTGAAGAAAGTGAAGTGTTGTCTTTCGATGGTCCTTGTTGTTGACAGATAGCTTAATGTAACCAGGGTGTTCAAAAACTCTGTGACATAACAATATTAATAATCCAGTTGTTTCGACAACGAAAAAACAGGAAGGTCAAGCGGAAATATAACATTAACGACGTCAATTCCATCTTCAATTAAAGACACAGAGAATAGGTCGATATGATAAGTGTTTTAGTCATAAAATGTTACATTTTAAACAGATCTATGAAACAGATGGATTCAGGCACTTAAAATTACTCACTGACATGATAATACCGAACAAATTAATAAAACAAGATGATATGAAAAGCGTTGTAGGTTCTATGGACTAAATAAGATACTTCAATTATTCAGGCTGTTATCCTCGTCTTCACTGGTATATTCACAACGTTTCAGATGTTGTACTCTTGGGCCTTCTTCAATGATTGTAATTTTTCTTCAGTAACTTTCTATATCTCTGAGATGAGGTATTATGATTACCTGCATTATTTACATTATTCAGACTGTTATCTCTATCTTCATTACCATATTCACAACGTTTCGGCCGTTGTACGCTCAGGCCTTCTTCAAGTGATTGGAATTTTTCTTCAGTATATGTCTATATTTTTGAGATGAGGTATTATGATTACCTGCATTATTTACATTATTCGGACTGTTATCTCCATCTTCATTATCATATTCACAACGTTTCGGCCGTTGTACACTCCAGCCTTCTTCAAGTGATTGGAATTTTTCTTCAGTATCTGTCTATATCTCTGAGATGAGGTATTATGATTACTTGCATTATTTAAATTATTCGGACTGTTATCCTCATTTTCATTGCCATATTCACAACATTTCGGACGTTACACGCTCCGGCCTTCTTCAGGTGATTGTAATTTCGAACCTAGCCCTTTATTTCGTCCAACGGATTAGATAATTCTAGTTCCACGTGCCATGCTTGTTCCGGATATCTCAGTTATTTCCCTTTAACTCATTTTTTTTTTTTTGGTTCACCACTGCTGTGGCTTGGTATTGAACTCACAACTCTTTGGGTCTAGTCATTCGATATAAATTATTCTTTTATATTTATCTCTTTCAGTGCTGATGGAATTTTATTTTCAATTTTTTAGTAAACACTAAAATTCAAAAATTCATTGATTATTATCAGGGATGGTGAACGATCGAAGGCTTTACACTTTTGCTATTCAGTTGAAATTTTAACTAGAAATGATTTTAAAGTATTTAACAGCATTGCCCTAACAAAAGTCTCGCTACGATGTTTCGTCTTTTATTCATGAGTTAACAATCCAATAGCGTGAAATCGGATCATTATTCTATTATATTCGACTTGCAATATTTCCTGAACGCGTTCTACTGAAATCAGTGGCCATTTTAAGCGCGTCATACGTGCTTGTTAAACAATTTAAAGGAAAATGGAAAACAAAAAGGTAACTTATATTTAGAACCAGAAAAGAGTTATTTGACATTTCTTGGGTACATAATGAGGAAAGATGGCTTGGGAAATTTTACGCTTCCTGGGAATATTGAGCGAAAGAAACAAAGAGCGACATTGAGAAACCTATCTAGAGAGCTTTTGTAAATGGATGACAGAAAAGAAAGTGAGATTGATTGCAAAAAATACAAAAGATATTTATAAGGGCTACAAATTCAAAAAAATTCTGGAGAGCCCTGACTGCCCACCTCCTGATGTAAAGAAGAACATCCTTGTCTGGTTAAAGCTCAGTATACGGAAGAATTTAGTTATGATCGAATATTTGAAACACTTACCAAAACACTACATATATCTTTATACCTATCCCGACATGTTGCCAAACTGCATGATTTTAAACGTGCCGCTAGGCCGGTATTTCAGCCCCACCCTTTCACTATCGAAACGGTTAAATGCTGCCGTCTCTTCTACTCCAATAGCTTCATATCTCACACTTCCTGTCTGTGGAACTCCCTTCCTGTTACTTGCTTCCCTGAGAGCTATAATCTCCAACTATTCAAATGCAATGTCAATCGACATCTCCAGATGCTTTGATCTATTCCCCACCCTTCTCTTGATCCTTTCGTCTTCCACGCCTCTTTACCCTTGCACCAACTTTCTGTGGCCCCTTACGTGCTAGTGCCACTCTCGCTTTGCGTGGGGTGAAAAGTTTTTTAAAAAAAATGTAAAACTGTTTTTTTTTTTTTGTTTTTTTTTGTTTTTTTTTACAAAGACTAACATTCACGCATTCTAATAATACCCTAACCCTATATGACTGCATAGGCGAGTTTACAAAGATGACAGCTGCCTTTTATTTTCATATATTACGACCCTAACATAAATAGAAATCTTTGTCAAATTATCGTCGCTTCTATATCTGTCTCCACACACATTCGCCCCAAAACACACCCACAAAATACCCGCAGTTACCGACATAGCAAACTTTGTCACGTTTACCTACAAGCCCACCACGGAATAACTTGTTTCCTCCGGCCTTTTCATGCATGAGCGCCGAACTGATGGTAACGACGCCAAATGAAGTTACTAGTGAAGGTGTGGTCCTGCCAAAACGAACGGGAGTGGGCACCCATACGCACGGACAGGAACCTGCAAGAGACACAATGAAATCCTGAAAAGACCATATTGGAGCTTGCAAAGAAGACAGCAAATATTGAAAACAGAATTATCACGGTGGGGAGGGCTGATATCGACACGGACAATAATAGTTAAACGCATCTAAGATGACCAGCTGAACTGGACATTGACGAGGCAGACTGGCCGAAATGAGTCAACCTTTTTGTACATGTCGACCTTCTTGCTATAAAATGAGTCTGGTGGTTGTGGGGGTAATTTGCCGGTCGGCAAGTGTTGGATAGTTAAACTTCCTTCACGTTCGTTGACCAGTACGTGTGTGTCTGGATTTGCTTCCACAGCCACCGACGACCGATTGATATGCAAATGAGCAAGCTGTGATGGCGGTGAAGGGCAGCAACAAAGTATTAAAAGATGACGAATCTTGTCAGGTAGGGGAATGGAACTGTAGTGGGTCAAGGGGTCAAAGTCGTTCGGATTCCCAAAAGGCTGATCAGACCGGGAAATGCTGAAAATCATTGCAGATTTAGCGCCTCTTGAAAAATAATTTCATTCCAGAATGTCATTGTTGTCGCCATTTATTTCGAATGTGAAATGACGGATAGCATGGCCGAAAAGTTGTGAAGATAGTGAGCGTTCAACTACAGTGGTACAATAAATAGAAAGCTTGCCTCACATGTTCTCGTTTTTTTAGTGAGTTCGATCCTCACTTGATGCAGATATACCTGGCACCCAGAATCAGATAAAATTAATAAAATAGACTAAATGCGTACCCCAGGGTACCGAACAGCGACTACTAATATCACTCTTCAAAAACTGTCTCAGCAGTTCACCAAATCCTTTGATGAAGTACCTTTCTTCACGTTGGTTCTACACTAAGTTTAGCCCACTGACTCCAAAGGGATAAATGCATATATTTCCCGGTTGTCATTTGTCACATAACTGTTACATTCTATTTTTGATGCAATATCACCTCAGGACGTGGGCGATTATGATTCTCCACATTTCCTTTGTCTTTATTATATATAAATTGGATTCCTTTTCTTCATCATCTGTTAATTGCCATGACCTCTTGGGAAATATAGTCGAGTGGTTTCCTACTACTTTGTCAACGGTTTTGCAGTTACACTTCAATTAGACTAGCTGCCACTAAAGGCTACAGAACACTGCTTACTGTCTTTAAGCTAGACATAGCAACATTTTTCGAACAGTGAGCCGCATAAGGCACAGTTCATCATAAGGCGGGCCGCACTACGTTTTAGTAGATTTAGATTTTTTTCATTACAGATACGGCAGCCATTTTCCCAACCAAAGAGCATGCGCATAAGAATCTACCTTAGCAATGGAGAAAAGCTGATTTCTGATATAAGATTATCACTGATGACAGAATGATTAACACACACTGCTGTTTGTGATTTATTTCTAATTTATTCATTTGACGATGAAAAAACATTTTTTTAAAAAGAAGTATATTTATTCTCTTGAGAAAGAATAATTATCATTAACGTTTCCGGTTTCTAAAAGGTGTTTTTACACTTATGATCTTCCTTAATGAAAATCGCCAATGATTTAAACTACTGACAAATTTGCCTTTAATGAAATGTTACAAAATTCAATCTACATTGTTCTTAATCAATGTTTATGGATGTGGCTATGCATCAGTAAACAAGCGAGAACAAAAAGAAATAAACAATATTTTAGTAACGTTATTTTCGTCATTACATTAGACGTGATATTCAGGATGCCAATCGGGCAGCAGGTGGCCCGCGGGCCGCAGTTTACCCATGAATTCTTTAACCCATAGATTGGGACGAGAAAAGATAGATTATTACTTTCTCCAAGTCCATTAGTGCGTAAGGGAATACGACGGACGAGGCCTAAAATTGTTAGCCTTGCAGAGAGTTTTCAAAAATTATTGTTTTTCTAATGTCTTATGGCCATATCACGTTGACACACCAGTTCCCGTATGATCACTGAAGTTAAACAACGTCGAATTTAGTGATTACCTAGATCGGTTATCGATTGGGAATACCAGGTGGTGTTAGCCTGGATGTGCGGGTGGTGTAATGAATAACTGGAAATCGAAGAGCCAAGTTTCAATTCGCGTTAGGTTCGTTATATTTACTAGCACTTAAATAAACTTGGGAAAAGGTATGAAGCCATGTCTTCTCCCCCCACCCAGCTTTGGATTAAAAGAAAATATTTAGTAAATTCCAGGAAGATTTTAAAACACGCATTCATCACCTAAATTACGGATTCTCAGTCAACAAAATACGAAAAGAAATTCCATACCTTTTGTATATATTGTTAATGACAATAGGAAAAAAATCTTCGTTTTTGCTGACACGTTTCGACTTCCGATTTTATCAAGGCAAACAATGAAAGCGAAATATTTTTGTTGTCTAGACTTATTGTATATAAATTACAATTGTGGCACTGGGCCAAAAATGGTGGTGGGGGGAATTGAGGTTGGTCATCACTTACTATCTTATAGCTAGCTAATCAGATTCACGGCCCATTCACTCATTACAATTTGCACATCTACCAAAAGAACATATCCATCATCATTCAATACTTCATATAACACAAAACTGCATACTCTAAGGGACCTACAAAAACATCCCATGACATAAAAATTAGCGATTATAAAATTTACTTATGTGTGTGTGTGTGTGTGTGTGTGTGTGTGTGTGTGTGTGTGTGTGTGTGTGTGTGTGTGTGTGTGTGTGTGTGTGTGTATTAAAAACGACAAACATTTCGTCGATCAATTTTAATGGTCGACTTTTCCAAGTTCCGAATAATCCTTCTTAGAAAGGAAACTATTCCGCCAGAAAATGCCCGCAGATCTTTTCACAAGAAAAGTACAAGAAATAGGTTCCAACCTTTCAACTTTCTGAAGTCATCATCAGGGTAGGTAGAAAGAATTGGTGGGTTTAGTCAAAATTTGAAAATGGTGTGTGACAATGCTATTTTTTAAAAAAATAAGCTGTTAGGCATATGTGATAAAAGCCGATATTTATTGTATATAAAATACAATTGTGGCACAAGGCCGATAATGGTGGGGTTGGGCTGAGGTTGGTCATCACTTACTATCGTATAGCTAGCTAATCAGATTCACGGTCCATTCACTCATTACAATTTACACATCTACCAAAAGAACTTATCCATCATCATTCAATCCTCCATATAACACAATACAGCATCCGCTATAATATTATAGTTCTTTCTAGTATTGATGGGGCTTTCCTTCCTAATCTTTTGTTTCAGTTAATGTGGAAGTTCATCACCTTGATTCTACCATTATTAGTTACTTGTCCTATCCACTTTTTGCTGTGGGAAGTTTTCAGCTAAAGAGATTTAATATCTAACAAAGCTTATTGTGATTCTGCATCGCCAGTCAGTAGCATCTGATGAAGCATTGCCTTCTTTCAAATCTGACGGATTCATTCGATGGAATCCATTTTCAACCCTTGATTTGAGAAAACGTTTGTATATTAACGGGTTGAACGCCACTTATGACGTCTATCTTCTCCATATTCAATATCCTTGTGCCAGACTAGCTAAATTATAGTAAATATCTGTATGGGTACAGTTATCCGTCATTGTTTGCCCTCGTTCCAAAAAGAAACAAATTCGGAACATTTCTTTGTCGTATAATATCCACAAAACATTGTTTTTCTGCTACCCTTTTTTGCACCACTAATACATTGAAATCTCAAATCTCTCCCTATATCAAATAAACGGGAACAGGAAAACCAATCAATACTATCAGCTCCCCACCCAACGATTCAGACTGACCCGATATATTCTTGACTTCCTGAAATAAATACAGATACTGACCTGAGTTTTCTTTGGAAAGAGATTCGATCCAAGAAATAAAAAAAAAGCTTTTCCGGGTTTCATAGTGACAGATGTTGCCAAAAAAAGAAATACAGTCAGGTCAGGGAAGAAAATGGCCACTGCATATTCATGGCCAGATCTGACAACGACACACTTCCTAAACCTATTGTTTGCCATTATCAGTGGCAGGCTGAAGGCCGTGAGGTCTACAGGTCAATCCGTGGGGCTTATACTCTGAGATCCGTTGCTGAACTCCGCAAATATGATCTCCATTAATTGTGGTCTAGAAAGAGAAGTGCTTGTTGGTCAAGGATTTTTCTTTTCAGCAGAAGAATATCTATTTTTGTGGCCCTTAACCAAAAGAAAATCTGCAGAAATCATTTCAAAAATAATTTCTAGCAAATTCATAACTGAATATTGCTTTTAGTATTGGTAATTGTAATGGTAATATTAGCCGTTTCCGAATAAGGAAACATTTATTGACTGAGCAGCAAAAATTAACTACTTGGTAATCGGGCTGAGATCAAAGTGTAGTATCTGTTCTCATCATTTGTAATGGTAATAGTAATATTATATGTTTTCTTATAAAGAAACATCTGGTGATATCGGTCCTCCTATATGGTAGTGAATACCAGAAAATTTCCTCAAAATGAAGAAGAGGCTTGGTGCAATAGTAATGTCGTCCTACAGATGAATACTGTGATTATTACGGACCGAAACTATGAGCAACGACAAAGATTTATCGAAAAATAAATCAAAATGGACACTTAAAATGAAAATGAGAAAAAAGACAGTTGGAATTCCTCCAGGAGGTAATGAAGAAAGAGGGCTTGAAGAATTTGACACACACAGGATATGTTGAAGCCAAGAAGGAACAGAGAAAAGCGGCAAAGAACATTTGTGTTATTGGGTGACCGAATAAGGATTAGGAGAGATAGCAAAAAGTCAAACCATATTAAGAGCTACAAAGGATAGGATGTTGTGGAGAGCCATGACCGACAACGTTCTTAAGGAGAACAGCACACAGCAGAAGATTTATTATTCCCTCTAATGATAACTGGCACTTCCTGCAAAGACCAAGTGATATTCCAGCGTCTTTCTCAATATTCTCATTCATTATTATTATTAACAGTTAATTTTATTTCCTTCCGGGTCTCAGTAAGATACCTAAGGTCGAAAATGGCTTCATGACATTACCAAATGAATATTTGTGTGTCCTGGGTATGACGATAAACTACATCCGGCAGCAAGGCCTCTGATCAAGAGGTTTTGAGGAGCGTGGAACCACCTCTTAATTTGTATTTACTCAAACCCCCACGATGTCAGGTTGTGACACAAGGCGGGTTTAATGTGGGGAGCCTGAGTACGTACACCCGGGCTAGGAACAAAAATTCCCCGAGCATCCGCAACCATTGGTTGCGCTGGCCTCGGTGCGAGCACAGATCCATTTACCTGGTGCAATGACAGGGCGCAACCTCAGGCAGGTGTTCTCCAGGGCTGGACACCTCTCAGTATAATTTTCCTCAGTTGCCACTCTGTCCATTGATGGAGCCGCGTCTGAGCGCAAACTGCCCAAAAACAGAAACGCAACTGAGAGATGATAAATACGTGTTACAAACTACTATTAATTGCTGGTGATCCTATGTCCATCCTGAATCTGGGTGGTAGCAACTGTTAGGGTCCATGCTATGGGCAAAGAGTTGACCTACTCCAAACTGAGGTCAAAACACCATGAAAGTGTAAAAATAGGATTTTATACCAACAATACTTTTTTGTAAAAAAAATATTACTAGCAATGAATATTTGAAGAAAAATTATTACCAACAATACATTTTAAAAAAAAAAACTACCAGCAGTAAATTTTTTTGGAAAAAATATTACAAACAATACTTTCTTTAAAAAATAAAATAATTAACAGAAAAGCATTTTAAAAAATATTACCAACAATACATTTTTGAAAAAAAAAATACCAGCAGTACATTTTTGGGAAAAAAATTACAAGCAATATTTTCTTTACAAATAAAATAATTAACAGAAATGCATTTTAAAAATATATTACCAGCCGTACATTTTTTATAAAAAAGATAATACCGACAATACATTTTAAAAAGGAAAAAAAAATATTACTAGCAATACATTTTTGAAAAAAAGACATATGCTAAATGCCTCTTAATGGGTTACCAGAAATGCCATAGTACAGAACAAAGGTTACTAATATCACTATTCAAAAACTCTCTGCCGTTCACCAAATCCTTCGATGAAGTACCATGGCTACTTTCTTCACGTTGGTTCTACACTAAGTCTAGCCCACTGACACCAAATTGTTAAATGCTTATATATTTTTCCCAGCAATATATTGTTGGAAACAAAAATATTAGCAGCAATATATTTTTGAAAAAAATATTACCAGCAATAAAAATTTTGTCGGCGTTAAATAACCTATTGAGGTTGATATACCGTAAAACAAAACAAACCAAACCAATCAAAAAAAAAAAAAAAAAAGAAAAAATGATTCATAAAAGCTAAAAATATTTTCTGGCTTTAAATAACCTGTAAAGGGTTGATAAACCATCAAAAACGAATCAATCAACATTCTCTAAAAAAATTTTAAAAAAAATAAAACAATGAATGTAAACTCATTTTCATAGAAAAATATCTTCGTAATGTGTGAGCTGTAATAGTGAGAAAATGTTTCTGTATTTGTGTAAGGCATGGGTTACCAGAAATCCTTTCAGTTAATCTATCGGAACCTATACCAATTAATCCGAATCTCCATTCACAATTAGAATTATTCATGTTTTCATATGCCACATTTTTGAGACTTCTGCATCAAGATCCTTGTACTTTTGATAGTTTTTTGAAGAAAGTGATAATCAAGTGGATTGGAAATATATCGTTAGGGGATTAAATAAAATATGCATACTTTCTTTATTGTTTTCATGTTTAAGTATAGTTGTGTTTTCAACAAGGATTTTCCGGAATTGTGTATGCAACCAGGCATGTTGTTTTAAATGCCTAATGTTAGAGTTATCACTCAAATGTAGTGTCAAGTGTCGTGAAAGCGAGTTTGTGGTGTGACCAACATAAATATTATGTAATCCATTGGAGATACAATCTCCCAAAGGGCACTTGAATTTGTAAACTATGCTGTTTTTTTGCAAATCATTAACAGGGAGGTGGGAAAGAATCATTGCGAATAATTAAGTTGGATATACTAGATTTAGTGTAGTATATTATTAACCTAATTTATTTTGCTAATATAAATAGACAAAATTTGCCTATATTATTTAATGAAACATGCATCAATGAAAAATTGCTGCCTAAATACACATAATTTAAATATATATATATATATATATATATATATATATATATATATGATTGAAATAAAAGTGTAAAATGTAATATTACTAGACATATTAAGATTTTTTTTTCCACATCTTCCTTTTATTGTACATTTTTCTGTGTTTAATTTTAAATTGATTCTCCCGTTGAAGCCTGAAGAGCGGGAGCGAAACCGGTTGCTTCGCCCATTTTTTTTTTTTTTTTTTTAATATGTCCAGTAATATTAAGTTTTACACTTTTATTTCGATCATTAAATTTTGTACCAACAAAAGTATCTTTAAATATGTATTATATATATATTATCACAGAATCTGAATTTTGGGCTGACATAATTATCACATAATCTGCATTTTGAGCTGACATATTATTATTATTATTATTATTATTATTATTATTATTATTATTCCAATGGTTTGACAGAAGGCTATCGTACTACAGTATCTTTCATAAATAGGTTTTATTTCCTATTTGCCCAAACATATTTTTGGAAAAAAATAAAATATCCTTCTGATAATTTGCTTTTTTTGCCAACCAAGCACCTGTCTCTGACTAAAACATGGACACCATTTCCATTGTCTCATATTTTTTCATTTGCCTGAATTTCTTCTTACTCATTTTTTTTGTCGCCTTCTTGTGGTGGTTGGCGAGCAATGCCAACGGGAGACTGAACATTATCAGCTTGCCTACCCACCCCTGGCTGTCCATCCTTGGCTTACCATCCAGGAGGCATGCGTTGGGTTAGAGGTCTTGTTCGCGCCTAAATTTTCCGAACAATGGCGCAGATGAGCCCGTTGCCCGCGGCCCAGTTACATCGCCTCGCTCATCGCACATAAATTCGTGTTTTTACTTTACATTCTTTTGCCTCATTTCAATCATTTATGTATTTATTAATGCAGCGATGTCAGCAGAGACTTATCGCTGAATTGAAACCCTGAAGACGACAATCATTACGGATACCATTTTTTTCTTTTCCCCTCTTTTACATTTAGCATGGATGTGCGTGACTGAGAACCGTGAAAGTCAGCTACTTTGCTATAAAAGATAGGCAACGGTGATGAATGATATTCAATCAATATATATATATATATATATATATATATATATATATATATATATATATATATATATATATATTGATGCATGTTTCATTAAATACTATAGACAAGTTTTGTCTATTTGTTTTAAGTGAATTCCTTTCATATTGTCTGATAAGCTTAATAACATTATCATTGAAAGACGAAAGGAAATCACCATACTAATACATGTTTTAATCCTATCTAAGCTTTCGGCTTACATAAACCATTAAGAAAGATGACAATTATATTTCAATATATCAGCCAATACACGTACAAAACAATAGGATGGTGTGTTTTTGTTGCATGAAAAATTTCAAAGCAACGACCAACTCGTGTATACGAGACGCAGAAGCGAAAATCGCATCGCAGCTCGTGACGTCACACATGACCACGCAAGAGTGAAAACGAAAGTATGAAATATGGGAAGCCGTTGGTATAAACTAATGGCTTCTGTTATCAATTATAGGCATTTAAGAATATTTGTTGAGATTTCATAGTTTATTTTGTTCAGGTTACGTCTCAACTGTTTTATGTATATAGCTTCAAGAATTTTTACTTTTTGTTTATTGTTTTCATGTTTAAGTATAGTTGTGTTTTCAACAAGGATTTTCCGGAATTGTGTATGCGGCCAGGCATGTTGTTTTAATGCCTAAAAATGTTTGAGTTATCATTCACATGTAGTGTCAAGCGTCGTGAAAGCGAGTTTGTGGTGTAACCAATATAAATATTATTTAATCTATTGGAGATGCAATCTCCCAAAGGGCACTTGAATTTGTAAACTATGTTGTTTTTTTGCAAATCATTACCTGGCAGGTGGAGAAGAATCATTGCGAATAATTAAGTTGGATATACTACATTTAGTATTGTATATGATAAAGCTATTTTTGCGCTAAAACAAATAGATAAAACTTGTCTATATCATTTAATGAAACATGCATCAATGAAAAATTGCTGCCTAAATACACACAATTTAATATACATACATATATATATATATATAGATAGATAGATAGATAGATATTATTATTATTATTAATACAAATATAAAAGTGATGATTTTCTCTTTGTCGTTATTTTTATTACGTTAGAAAATAATTGGTGTTAGGTTGACTTTATATTTATTGTGTATGTGTGTGGGTACGTGTGTTTATCTGATTTTATGTACGCTTGCATTTGCGTGTATACACGCACACACACACACACACACACACACACACACACATATATATATATATATATATATATATATATATATATATATATATTAATTAATTTATTGGTGTAGATAGGTTGGCCTATCGTCCGGTTCACATTCCTCTGTGGTCTTTTAAACAGGCGCAGATGTTTACCAACGAATCTTTTTTTTCGGATTGCATTTCAGATTCCTTCTAAAGTTTTTTTCCTCTTGCGTCCTAGTGGCATTATCGCCTTACTTGGGGTGAATTTATTACACACGCACGCACACATACCCATACATATATATATATATACATACATATATATATATATATATATATATACATTTTCAGACTGTTGTCCTAATCTTTATTGTCATATATATATATATATATATATATATATATATATATGTGTGTGTGTGTGTGTGTATTTCTGAGATGAGGTATTGCAACTAATTACCCTATTTACATTGTCTGAATTGTTGTCTTCATCTTTCTTGCCATATTCACGGCCTTCGCTCCGGCCTTCTTCAGGTGACATACGTTTGAATTTTCAACCGATCACTTTATTTAGTCCATTTGGGTAGAGTGTTCTAGTTCTACGTGCCGTGCCTTTTCTGGATATCTCAGTTTCAGTTAATTCCCTTTAGTAACGCAGTGTCTTCAAGTTTTTTTGTTCGCCTCTGCTGAGGTATTGAACTCACAATTCTTTGGCTCAAGTCACTGGATTACTTCAACGCTTTCATCTCCTGGGCCATGCATACACCAGCAATTCATCCCCATGGACTGAATAAAGTGTTCGGCTCAAAATTCCAACTTATATCACCTAAAAATGGCCGGAGAGTTCAACGGCCGAAACGTCGTGAATATGGCGATAAAGATGAGGACAACAGTTCAAAAATTGTAAATAAGCGTAAATAGTTATAATACCTCATCTCAGAAATATATATATATATATATAGTCGAGTCTCCCGTCGAGATTCGACGTATGAGGGTCAAGCAGATCAGTTTCCAGGAAACCGACAGCCCGACACCGGCACATGAGATTTGATTATAGTGGTGAAGGCCTCGTGCAGGACCATCCACAGTTTTTGAAGGGACGAATACAGAGACCCTGGTGCACCGAATGCCACAAGGTTCCCAAACGACCCCCCCAGCAGGTTTTGAATTTAGAGTTGTCCTTCTCCTAGACCAGTTGCCATCCAAGGCTATAGAACCCAGTCTGTCCTGCTATTTTACCCATAGCTGGAGGGAGAGGAAGAGGATCCATACCTTTCACAAGGGTTAGCACGTAAGTGAATGCAATGGATTCGACTGGAATTCGAACTCGGCTCTGCGATTCCTCAATCCAAGCCGCTATCCATTACTCCACCGTGCCTATATATGGGCGCATGGCCGTGTGGTTAGAATGTTCACTTTCTGACCATGAGACCCGGGTTCGAATCTCACAGGAAGTAGACTTCCTGATGTTATCGGTCTGGAGGAGGCGATCCCATCTTTGGAAAGTACCTGAAAACCATACTACGTCTTGAACCCAAAGCTTGTGAATGAAATTGGGTAGACGGAACCTTGAGAGCCGTCGATGTCTATACTAGCACGAAGCCACATGTCATCATGACCGAGAGTTTGAGTGTGCTGGCATTATACAGATCATTATTGCTCTCTCTCCCAGCACCTGTGACTAAGGACTGCTAGATCGAAATATAAACAACCAAGTTTATATAGAGAGGGGTATAGATAGAGAGAGCGAAAGATAGAGAGAGAGAGAGAGAGAGAGAGAAAGATAGAGAGAGACTGGTCAATTGAGTCAACCCAATCACATTACTTTTTCATAGACCCACTACACCCTTAGCCTTAATGTCTTTCCATATTCAACTAAACTCTAAATTAAAAATCTTTCCTGCTTAGCGCCATCAATTTTTTGGGTAAATTCCCATTGGGTAATCGAAATAAAACAACCTAATTTATAAGGATTTAAATAAGAACTCTAAAAAGGCCAGTCAGAATTACGTGACTATGGTGTAAAACATTAATATTAGTAGTAAAAAATATCACAGATAAATTAAAAATTAGTGATAGGGAAAATAAACTTACCGAAAAATATTGCTACATAACCATAAAGGATCGGAAAACTTATTTCGAAGCTAATCCGACTACAAGAATTATCAACCCAGCACGACCTGAAATCGGCAGAATTAGTAAGAAAATCATGCACAGAGTCAACCAACAAATAAAGCATTACCTAGGATTAAAAATTTGGATCAATACCAAAGAAGTTACTAATTAGTTTACTAATGTCAAGGAGAAACCAAATTGTACACTAATCCAGTTTGATATTCAAAATCACTACAAATCGATATCAAAGGAACTTTTCATGAATGCGATGGATTTTGCTACCCAATACTCTGACATAAGAGAAGTAAAGTAAAACATTATTATGAATGCGAAAAAATTGGTACTCATATATAAGGGCGAGCAATTGATTAAAAACTCTAATGATCACTTCGACATCACAATGGGATCATTTAACTCTGCAGAGTCTTCTAACATCATTGGTCTTTTTATATTATATAATCTTACAGCATATCGTGAAATTAGTATTAATGACATTGGATTGTACAAAGATGATAGTCTTATGGTTATAAAAAATTCTACAAACTAAAATTGATCAAATTAGAAAACTATTTTACAAGGAATTTAAATGCCTGATCTTGAAAATTACTGTTAAGTACAAAATTGATAAAATGAACTTCCTTGATATAACATTAAATTTAATGAATAATATATACCTTACAAAAAGCTCAATACTCATCCTTTGTATATATACCCTAAGTCTAATCATCCTCAATCTATAATTAAGCATAATTTATCTATCGAAAAAAGAATAAGTACAAATTTAGCAAATGAGAAAATATTCTATGAACATAGTAATTTCTATAATAAAGTTCTAAAGAATAGTGGCTATAAAATCCCTAAACTCAATTCTATAAAAAAAAATCAAAATGGAAACAACAGAAAAAACAGAAGAGAAAAATCATTTGATATACGCCTCCATACAACCAAATGGTAAAAAATAAATTAGGACAAAAATTCCTTGAATTAATTGATATCTTCCTAGAGACTGTAAACCCAGTAAAACTTTTAATAAAAAATACCCTTAAATTAAGTTACTGTTGTACTGAAAACTTAGAAATGATTAAGAAACATAATGCTAATTATCTTGTGTAAACACATAGACCAAAATCAAAAAATCTAGATCCTAAGATAAAAAGAGATGAAGATAAAGAAAGAATTATGTAACTGTAGAAATCCCTCAAAACTGTCCTCTAAATAATAAATGTTAGATGGAATCATTGGTTTATCAATACGATATCTCATTTCTTGAATATCCAGACATACTTAAAATCTACATCAGATGCACAAAACATGATTTCAAAAGACGTTGGAACCAACATCAAATGTCCTTTAAAAATAATAATACAGAAATCAAACATCCCTATCTAAATATTTCTGGCACTTAAAAGAAACAAATTAAACATCAACAGCAAAATGGAAATTAATAGCAAGAGCTAGAGCTTGTCGGTCATTAAATTGTACATTAATAAGTTTCTGAGGAATAAAAATTTACTTAATCAAAGAAATGAAATAGCAATTTTTGTAGGCACTGTCAAATATATTTCTTAAAAAATGTTTAATTATGAAAAAGAGATGACAGATGAAACGTACATATTTATATTTGATCTTTGATTATTTTTTTTTAAATACAAATATAATTCTAATATATTTTTTGTAAAAAATAACGTATAGTCTATCAGTTATTAGAAATAGTAAAGTACTTTAAATTTGTAGGAATAGATTTTAAATATTAAAAATACGACTTATTCATATTCATACGACCTTTTAAGAAATCTTTGTGTATAAAATTATAAATTAAGCGGCCAAATAAAAATGCCAAGAACTTTTTATCATTGAAAAACCCAGACGACATGCGAAAAACGGATCTCATTTTTTATGAGCACGCACCCCTAACCCACTTTAACTTAGCCTGATTTTGAAAGTAACTTATATTTGATACAAAAGTTTTTAGGGAAATTAAAACCCAAACACCCCTTATCAGAATGACTGAATTTTTCCGTAACCTTAACAATTTAAAATATTAAGATTGTCTGTGCTTATAAGTGATGTAAATTGCTTAATAGGTTATTTCAGAAATCGCTTGAGAATGGAACGGAACTATGGATTTTAAATTTAATTTTATAGTTAAATTTAAAATTTTAGTTTCTGTTTTGAAACATCGTAATTCCTGCGTAGCAATGGAACCATGTTTTTAAAATAGAAAATAATTATATATATATATATACTCGACTCTCCCGTCGAATTCGTATGAAGGTCAAGCAGATCAGTTCCTAGGAAACTGACAGCCCGACACCAGCACATGCGATTTGATTATAGTGGTGAAGGTTTTGTGCAGAACGATCCACACTTTTTGATGGCCGACTACAGATACTACGTGCCACAGGGTCCCCTACACGACCCACCGTTGATTTTGAATTCAGAGTTATCCTATCTTATAGTTTGTGTATTTAGGCAGCAATCCTTCTTTCATGCACATTTCAGTGAATACGACAGACAAGGTGTTTTTATTTATTTTTTTATACAATTTCCTATGCGATCTAATATTTTTTTCATTTCGGATGACAAATTATATAAAAACTGTCCGAATGTTCTTTTTATCCGACCGCTTTCGGCTATACATTTAGCCATTTTCAAGGATTAAATATTTTAGCTGTTGAATAAGAAATAGTTTGTTGCATGTATGTTTTATAAAATATTTTCATTTTTCAAAACACGGTCAAGATATTGTGTCCATATTCGAAGTTAATATTATTAAGAGTTGTTTTGTTTTGTTTTTATTAATAAGGCTTCCATTATTTTAGCATTTTTTGCATGTAGATGATGCTATTATATTAGTGTTGTCAACAAATATGTTCCGAATATTGTCCGGTAGATCTCCATGAATATTTAAATGAGATCTAATTGAGCTATTGTCAGAAAGGTGTAGAGTGAGTCTGTGTGTCAAGCATGTTGTAGTGTGGCCTATATAATTATTTACGAATTTTGATTGATCAGGAATACCATTCCTTAATGGACATTTAAATTCGTAAATAATATTTGCCCTATTTAATTTTGTTCTAGGGGGTGAATTATTATTGTTAACTATAAGGTTAAAGGTTTTAAATTTTTTTGTAATAAATAATTAGTCTAATTTTTTTGCAATTCTCAACTGGTGTTATGCATTTTTTTAACTTATAGTTATATACCTTCATTTATATAGTCATATTATGGGTCCCTTAAATTATCACGTGATATACAATAATAAAGGATGCAATAAACAATTATTATGAAATAATTACCGTATATACTTGTGTATAGTATGTGTTTTTATGATCCGTACGTTGTGTCAAAAATAAGAGGTCACACTATACACAATTTTTGCGTTCGTTAAATATCATGCATTTTCGTTGACCAGTTGCACTATACACAGTTGCACTATACACAGGTAATTTTGTTTTCTGGACGGGTTAAGATATATGCATTTTCGGTGGCCTTGAAATTTACAATATTCATTCAGTTTGCGATTTACAAGATAAAGATTCGAATTTTCTCCCGGGATCACTGCGTCCATCCTGCCGAGTTTCCCTAACAAACTTATGCACTTTATCTTCCAACTGCAGCCACCTGTCCGTTAGTTTTTCCCCTCTTTACCCCCCTTTTTTTACTTACGAATCTGCCTGAACTGTTTTGACAGCATACTCCAGTTTCTAACATTTCTCGCCGTTCTATAAAATTCTCTTGCGGCTTCACAAGTGTCTGCTTTCTGTACACACTCAACCACTTGAAAAGAATCTGGCGAAGTCAGGCATCAGCACAAACAAATGTAGAAAGTATCTAAGTCTTTTCATCAGATATTTTACGGTAAGTGGTTCTTCTCACTATTTTGGGTAGCTTTGTACAAAAAAAGAATGGAGTCTATTTATTTGCTATAGAATATGTCCAGGATGATTCAGAGTACTGCAATATTTGACTACAGTAGACCGATTAATAATTCTCAGAATCTGGGGGCGCATTATAGACGAGATATTTGAACACGGATCTCCAGAGAGCATAATAGATCTCATCTTGAAATAAGAAGATCATGTAATGGATATATATATATATATATATATATATATATATATATATATATATATATATATATATGTTTGAATAAAAGACAGACCACGTTAAGATTCCATGTAATAAGTTATTTCACCATAACCACTTTAACAGGGTTCTGGATCATCAGACTTTACTTCCAAAAGCTAAAATGAGAAGAAATTCACACGTTTTTTACGGACCTCATCAAGTATACGCAAAATTAACGAAGTGAGGAAGTGAGGTGGGAGAGAGGATATGAGTGTGTCATATGTATCATTTTAGTTTCCTATTTTAACCTCAGTGTGTCGGCTGGATGTTGCTCAAATTTAACGCGTCTCGTCTCTAGATAAAGGTGGCTAAGGGGTGAGCGATAAGAGCTACATTAAAGGAAGACGTTACAACAACCCCAATAAATTACACGACAGGTTTCATTCAAATTCTTAGACGCTGTCAGTTCGCGTTACTTTAACGTGCATATTTGGGAGGTTAAGGTTTGATAAATATCTTAATTTTAAAACAATCTACGAAGAAATTAATTTGAATAATTTGAAATATATATAAATATATTAATTTGAATAATTTGAATATATATATATATATATATATATATATATATATATATATATATATATATGGGAATTAGCGGCGTCTGACCGAGTATCGCCTGAAGATGTTCTTATTAAGCTGCGATTTACAAATCTCTCCTACAAATGGGCATTACAAAAGCCTAGGACGTTCATTTTTTTTATAAACGCCAGTCCTCGCATCTTTACGCGTCGGTTTTTTTAGTATGGATTTGGATAAGAGAAAGACCTGTCTATATTGCTGACATGAGGTATTATGTACACTATTTACATTATTCGGACAATTGTCCTCATCTTTGTCGCCATATTTATTACAACGTTGCGGCCATTCAGTATCTGTCTATATTGCTGAGATGTGGTAATTGTCCATTATTCGGACTATTGTCCTCATCTTGTCGCCATATTTATTACAACGTTTCGGCCTTTCAGTCTCTGTCTATATTGCTGAGATGTGGTATTATGTACACTATTTACATTATTCGGACTATTGTCCGCATCTTTGTCGCCATATTTATTCAACGTTTCGGCCATTCAGTATCTGTCTATATTGCTGAGATGTTATTATGTACACTATTTACAACGGACTATTGTTTCTTTGTCGCCATATTTTTCAACGTTTCGGCTTTTCAGTATCTGTCTATATTTTTGAGATGTGGTATTATGTACACTATTTACATTATTCGGACTATTGTCCTCATCTTTGTCGCCATATTTATTACAACGTTTCGGCTTTTCAGTATCTGTCTATATTTCTGAGATGTGGTATTATGTACATTATTTACATTATTCGGACTATTGTCCTCATCTATATTTATTACAACGTTTCTTTTCAGTATCTGTCTATATTTTTTGAGATTTATTACATTAACATTATTCGGACTATTGTCCTCATCTATATATGTCGCAATATTTATTACAACGTTTCGGCCGTTGGACACATGGCATAGTGGATAAAGGCGAATGGTTACATCAAGTGACAAGACCCAAAGAGTGTGAGTTCAATAGCTAATTAAGGTGGTGGAGATCTTGGAGAGGGAAATTAACAGGAGATAACTGATAACTGACATCCATTAGACATGGCACGTGGAACTAGAACAGTCTACCCCAGTGAGCGATATAAAGAGTTCAGTTCGACATTACAACCACCTGAAGAAGGCCGAAGCCAACAATGGCCGAAACATTGTAATAAATATGGCGACAAAGATTAGGACAATAGCCTGAATAATGTAAATAGTGAAGAGAAAGACCGTAGTAAAATAGAATAGACATGGTTGGAAACATACAAAACAAAACCCAGCCCAATCCGTCCCACTCCCCCCGATTCGCCATCATTATGATCATGACCATCATCATAATCATTATCATCATCTATTCCTGCCATTGCAGCCCTGAGAAACCTTTCAGCGAGAACACTGGTGGCGAGGAATTTGCCAATGAAAAAAGGCAAAAATGTCTAAGCCAACGGAGTTACCAATGAGATTTTTTTTTTTTTTTTGTAACAGAAAAAAAAGAAGAAAATAAAGAAAAAGAAAACACCAATAAAAAAGCCAAGAAAAGTAAGATGGTTTTGGTAAGTGGAAATAATTACTTTCAGACTTTTCAATATCGACTTGGACAGCGTCAGGCTTTTTGTTGGATGCGCGTGACATGAAAGTCCAGTGCAATAGTATCAGTTTACTTTCGAGTTATCCATTCTCCCCAACACTTCAAATCAGACACCCGAATAATAAACAAATGAATACATTTTCGCTCTCATGCATATTTTTTTCTCAGAGAATATATACATATATACTACGTACTGCAAAATGTCATAACATTCCTCAGGACAGAAAATAGAATTAGCGATTTAAGTTGAAATTCTGACTGACATTGCTTATATTAAGGTCAGCAAACTGCCCTTGGGATAGACATAGATTCAATACTTTCCGTGTCAGCTCCTTATACAGGTCCCGAAAATACCAGGACTCCGCCAACCATTTTCTATCATCACAAGAGACAGTTTAGGGCAAATATGAATTATTGCTGCCAGATATGGGCTATTAATTCGCTGTTAGTATTGTGAAGTAATGGATAGCGGCTCGGATTGAGAATCGGAGAGCCGAGTTCGAATTCCATTCACTTACGTCCTAATACCCTTGGGAAAGGTATAAATCCTCATCTTCTTCCCAAGCTATGGGTAAATAGCAGGGCAGATCCGGATGGCAACTGGTCTACCCGCAGAAAGAAATGGCAACCTACTGCAAGAAAAAATCTGCTTCGTCTGTCATGTATCGAAATATACACGTTCGCCTAAGCGTGTATCACGCATGGCACTTAACTGACAGATTAGTATTGTTTTTACCACTTTGTGTATCTAATGAAAATAACTACTACTATTATTTCCAATAGCAGTACTGCTACTACCACTTTAAGCACAATCACTTCATAACCATCTCTACCACCATTAGTATTGCTTTTTATCATTGTCTTTGTTTTCATTATTATTATTATAACCATCTTAATTATCATAATTACCATTGTCATTATTTTCATTATTATATTATCGTTTCTATCATCATTAAGTCTAAATTTACCGTTAACATATCCATAGTTATTATTATTATTAGCATAATCACAATCGTCAATAATACTCAAGCAGTTAGCGTTAAAAATACAAATATCATTATCACCATGTCTACAAACACAACCCAAGACCAATGGGAGTGTGTGTACGCGTCTATCTGTGTGTATGTTTGTGTGAGGAAGTGTAAGTTTGTCAGACGGCGCAGATGGCCGATCTGAGGAGGTGTCATGAGTATCCCCACCTGTTCCTACATCGCTACATACATAAACACTGCGGTCTCGACACCGCAGTGGAGTGAAAATTGCGTATGTATTTATGCTCGAACGCGTGTGTGTATGTCTGCGCCTAACCTCGTATTGTTTATATGTTTTATATGAGTGTATTTGTGTGAGCTGGTTTGTATGCACCTGTGTGTATGTGCATCTATGTATGTGAGAGAGTCATCCCAAAGAAACACCCCCCTCCACCAAACATAACCAAACGCAAATCGGCATAAATAGATCCATTAAAAAAAAGAAAAAAAAAAGAAACCAGTTTGACTGATGATCACAAAAGCGTGAAATCCAGGGTCACAAACTCATATGTTAGCTTTATCACTGATATTGAGCACTTTCCACTAAGTACTGCGCATATAAAATATATATAATACATACACATACACAGATAGATAGATAGATAGATAGATAGATAGATAGATAGATAGATAGATCACGAACAGAGAAAGATAGATAGATAGATAGATAGATCACGAACAGAGATAGATAGATAGATAGATAGATAGATAGATAGATAGATAGATAGATAGATAGATAGATTTTTTCCCAAGTACTTTCAATATCATCCAAAATCATCTTCAGAGGTCAATTGCTAAGAGAAAGAATGTATTTGACAGTAATGAATGATGAGCATGCGTAGCAACGCACTCGGTTAATACAAACTTTTTATCGCAATGTATGGCAGTTAAATTAATTTATATTTTTCTAGCTGGCTAATATAACATTTAAAGCAACATTCTTGTCTACATTAGAAAAATATTAATATATTAATATATTATTATAATTTTAATTATTATAATTTTAATAATTCTTATTTCTTAATTATTATAAATATAATTATAAACTATATTATAAAATTAAATTATAATATTTAATATGTTAAATATAAATAAATTATTATATATCATAATAATATTAAATTAAATCGGCAATACAAATAAAATTATTAATAATATAAAAAAATAATAAACAAAAAAAAATAAAAATGGAAAATTTTCTGTGCCGCGATGGAATATTTTTAAAAAAAAAAAAAAATATATATATATATATATATATATATATATATATATATATATATTATAATTCTTTTCACATAGAAAAAAAAAAATGTACTCACAACAAAGATACATCATCGTTTCCGTGCATTTCATTGCACCTCGACTGGTGAGAAGGAAAATGCTCCACTATCAGTATAGATCCCTCTTTCGAATTAATGCAGTGAATGTTAGAATTTATATATTATTTTTCGTTCACATTATTACATATATATATATATATATATATATATATATATATATATATATATATGTCACCTCTGAGTGTTGACTTAAATGTTCACTTTTATATTTATATTTACATACGCTTCATCTCTGATATTGAGCACTTTATCCTATAAATATAACTCACCTTAGATATTACTATATTTGTTTATATATATATATATATATATATATATATATATATATATATATATATAAAACTCATTATTTTATGTAATTCATATATATATATATATATATATATATATATATATATATATATAAATGGTGTACAATTAAGTTTCATTTTTATAACATTTAGTTCTATGCTATATAATAAATATATTGTGCTTTCTTTTGTGGGTCAGTTATAATATGTTATATTACTAGGATCTACTTGGATTACTTATCCACGATTTTTTACCCCCCCTCTCTCTCTCTCTCTCTCTCTCTATATATATATATATATATATATATATATATATATATATATATATATATATATATATATATTATAAATTAATTGATATTTTAAATCAGTGAATTTATAATATTAATGCTCTGTAAATTTACATTGAGCACTATTTTGTAAAAGAAAAATATCTATAAGAACACCGGATTTTATATCTTACTGTTCTTTTTTTTTATTATATATATATATATATATATATATATATATATATATATATATATATATATATATATATATATATATATATATATATATATATATATATATATATATATATTGTTTAGCACATTCAAAACTGCTTATTCCTTCACGATAGAATGTCATTAAAAAAGCTGTACGTGTCGTATGATATGTGCATCTCATTAAGATTTTTTTTCGCGCCTTTACACTCCCCCACCCATATTAGTATTTCTAATCCCCTCCCATGGCATCCTTTCCTTCCCGTCTTCACCAGCTTTAACTTATTCCATTTATTCATATAGCGATTACTTCAAATCTATTTTTCAAGTAATTCTTCACTCCCACTGCCACTTTCTCTGTCGACTCGTCTTGTCCGTATCTTGAAATAAATCTGTTTTGGTTTTCACTCATTGTTTGTCTTCTTTTTTTTTTTTTTTCACCTAATCCCAGCCAAGGATTTGCTCCATTCTGCACGTTGTCAACATTTCTAGGAATCCTGGGATTTACGCAGAATAACGGATACCAGACAACTGGTATGTCGCCAACGAATGTCACGTATTTCGGCAAAGCTATCAGTCAGTTATGTGCCATGCGTTATAAACGCATAGGAGATCATATATCTTTCGATACATGACTGACGAGGCAGATTTTTCCCGCAGTTGGTTGACATTTCTTTCTACGGTAGACCAGTTGGCCTCCAAGTCTATAGAACTCGGTTTGTCCTGCTATTTACCCACAACTGGTGGAAGAAGATGGGGGTTCATACCTTTCCCAATGGTATTAGCACGTAAGTGAATGTAATGGATTCGGCTGGAATTCGAACTCGGTTCTCCAAAATTATATCATTCAAATATCAATGCTAGATTCGGAATTACCATTTCAGTACTGCGTATGAGTTCATGAACTTTTAACAAAGCTATTGGCTAAATTACTAATATTCATTCTTTTAACTCACAGTTTAAATATTCATTACGTTTTGAAGCTATTCACATTAATTTCAGAGGGAAAATGTCAAATATTCTTGTATAAATTCAGGGGCAAATATTTCTTATTCTATTTTTTTTTTTTTTTTTTACAATGATGTTTACCCTATACAAGGCCTGGGAGTCACTCCATGTAGAAGGTTACTGATTAAAAGGTACGGTTTATGCATATATGTGGAGAAGAAGATATTTAAACCCAGATTGAACAGGTTAAGATGCTAGTAATCGGAAAAACATCCTCTTGGGTATCGGTTCTACAGAACATTGCTCCAATGAAAAAAGCGGCTCGAGTGGAACTTACTTCTCATCAATTGAATGCGGAGGGGATTATCTTTGACTCGAATCCGATCCCCGACACGAAACAAATAAATTGATAATATCATGTTTGGTTTGGCTTGGTTTGTTTTAAGGCATATCACCACCTTAATGCCGACAATACTTTTATTGCTGGTAATATTTTTCCAAAAATATTTCTGCTAATATTTATTCCATAAAATGTATTGCTGGTAATAATATTTTACAAAAATATATTGCTGGTATTAAAACCTATTTGTACATGTTTTGACCCTAGTTTGGGGTTAACTATTTGCCCAGAGCTGTGACCCTAACACGTGTTACCACTTCGGCTCAGGGTGGACCTGGGAACACTAACAATTAAGAGGTTGTTCCACGCTCTTCAAAACCTTCTGATCGGAGGCTTGGTTTTGGATGTAATTTATCAGCTTACCCAGGACGCGGGTGTAGTTTATCGTCTTTCCCAGGGCGAAGAAATATAATGATAAGTGAATATTCCACAATAATAATAATAATAATATGTTGTGACTAAGTAAATTGTTAAAGAAATAAGAGTTACAGATATATCATATATTAACATTAAGTACAGCAGAAGAGTATTGATCCAGCGTTCAATCAATTAGACTGTTAATATTTCACAGCCCACCCCAAGAGGGATGTATGTGGCACAAGGCCGAGTTTATCGTGGGTTCTCCGAGCCCGTAGACTCGGCCAAAAATATTCCCATAGAACCGGTATAATCGGGTTCAGGGTCTGTCTACCTCCCCGGACCAAACTTTGCCTTTCGGGTTCCTAGATGCTTGAGCAGAGAGTTTGACAGTAACGAACAATCTGGTCAACTGTTAATATTAAACAGCCCCCACGAGGGTGTATGTAGCACAAGGCTGGTTTACCATGGGTTCTCCGAGCCCTTAGGCTCGGCCAAAAACATTCCCTTTGAACCCGCCTAAACGGATTCAGGGACTGTCTACCTCTCTGGACGAAACTTTGTCCCGTGGTAAAGCTTCGTCCGAGTTCCTCCCTGCCGAGGCAGAGAGTTCGACAGAAATAAACAGTCTGATCGACTGTTAATATTTAACAGCACCCCGCCATGAGTGATGCATGTGGCACAAGGCCGAGTTTACCGTGGGTCCTCCGAACCCGTAGGCTCGGCCAAAAATATTCCCTTAGAACCCGTCAAAAATCGTCTCTCTGTTTTTAAATTTTGGATTTAATGTAACTATAAAAGCAAAAACATTTCACTTCAATTTCGCTTTGATAAAGTTGACATGTTTTTTTCTATTGTCATTCTTATACCATATATTTCTTTAACAACAAATGCAACAACTAATTGCTGATAAAATCAAAGAGATCGGAATGAAATTAAAACTAATTCAGCCATCCATCTTCCGCCAAAAATCCAAGAAAAGTAAGAATAATAAATAAATCCAAGATAAGTAAGAATAACAAATATGACTGAAATTCAATAATACTAAGTATTAAATCAAATTAGGTAGTAAACGTTCTAGAAGTAATATTTAGGAAAACAACGAACTGTCTTTAAAAAAAAAAAAAAAAACGTAGCTATGAAGAAAAACCAGCGATAAAAATCAGGAATAAATGAATTTCTTTATTCTTCCAAACACAAAATACAAACAATCATTTTGACCTGACAAATGTCAAAATAATTAAATTTATTCATCATAAATCATTTGGAAGAATCATTGAATCAATTATGCTATAACGACTCAATTCGATTAATCAAAAAGGCAAGATAATTTTTTTTTAGAAATCCGTCAACAATTATTTTTGCTCTCATAATGAATGAATATAGCTGTTAAATGTATCGTATATTCGTTAATTCTTACCCACCTACCTACCTACATACCTACCTACCAACCTACCAAGGTATCAATGTGCAAAAGAAATAAACAAAAATGGATTATCAGTGGTCAGAAGGAAATAGAAGCATGCCTAATCAAATATTTATCAAACAGAAAGTACTCTTACAACACTACCGTATTGAAGTGTGTGTATATATATATATATATATATATATATATATATATATATATATATATATATATATATATATATATAAAAGAAAGAGGTTGTAGTGGTTCCAACGAGAGAAAAGTATGTATATTAAAAGGAAGAGAAGAGAGGTGCCGCAAACGTTTTTGGTTGTAATGTGGATTTTTTAGAAAGAAATATTATGTTTTATTTTCCAGAATTTTACTACACGTGTTTCTGGTCTCGTGACCGTCTTCAGGTAAAAGGCGGAGATTTCCACATATTAAAAATAATTAATTTTTTTCCTTATGTTTTTCAATGTTAAATATTCTCGATATGAGACATTCTCTATTTTTGTGTTAGTAATCCGAATGTCTTTCTTGAATTGGCAATGAAGAGTTCTGCGCGAAGGATCATAAAACAATTAAGGTTGGTCCAAGAGAAATGATGAATTACTTATCGGCATTTTATCTTTTAATGTTTTACTGACCCCTGTGCGTATATATATATATGTATATATATATATATATATATATATATATATGACAGAGAGAGAGAGAGATATGGTGAGATACTTTTCTCTGAAGACGACTAAGCAGGAAGTGCAATTTAGTTTTATATTATAATATTTTTCTTACATGGCCACAAGAGATTTATTTTATAATATGTAAGAACTGTTTCTTTTAGAATTTGTAATAACTGTTTCTTTTAGTGTGTGTAAGAACTGTTTCTTTTAGAGTATGTAAGAACTGTTTCTTTTAGAGTCTGTAAAACCCGTTTCTTTTAGTGTGTGTAAGAATTGTTTCTTTTAGAGTCTGTAAGACCTGTTTCTTTTAGAATGTGCAAGAATTGCATTTTTAGTGTGTGTAAAACTGTTTCTTTTAGAGTATGTAAGAATGGATTATTCTAGAATGTGTAAGAACTGGCAAAATGACCTGAATGCCTGGATGTAACTTCCCTTGTTAGTTGCCGAGTCATGTTAGTTACTAATTTATATTTTATCATTTGAGAAATTATTTCTCTTTTATACATGTTTCATTTAAGTTTATTAAAAAATTAATCCCAGTAACTTTAAGCCATCTTCAATGAAACCTGTATAAAAAATAATTACTACTTAAATACACACATGAATATATATATATATATATATATATATATATATATATATATATATATATATATATATATATATATATATATATATATCTGTGTTTGTACTTTGTGTATGAATTAATATATATATATATATATATATATATATATATATATATATATGTGGGGGAAAGTTCAATATTTATCTATCTATATATAAATCTGTGCGTGTGTAGGTATAGATACAGATATATGTGTGTGCACGTTCAATATATATATATATATATATATATATATATATATATATATATATATATATATATATATATATATATAGACTCGTCAAATTTCCCGACGAATTAAACGTATGAGGAGCAAGCAGATCTGTTCCTAGGAACCAACAACCCGTCGCCAGCACATGAGATTTGATATAGGGACTTTGTACAGAACCAACCACACTTTTTGAAGCGCCGAATACAGGGAGCTGTTGCACTACGTGACACAAGGCCCCCCTCCGCATGTTATGTATTCAGAGTTTTCTTTCTCCAGTTGCTATCCATAGCTATAGAACCCAGCCTGTCCTTCTATTTACACATAGCTGGAGGGAGAAGAAAGCTGTTCATACCTTTCCCAAGCGTATTAGCACGTAAGTGAATGTAATTGGAATTCACTGGAATTACTAACTATTACTCCAACGTGCCTATAGACTTCATGACAATGATTCCTCTTGGTGTTTTAAGAATATTATACCTCATGAGCCCCTATGGATTGGTGGTATAGTGTTAATAACAAAAAAAGAAATCACTTCGGGACTTCCAATAGCAGCAACATCTAAAATGGATAGACGTGTAATTAGGCGTTAAAAGGCCGAGCGTTAAAACATGCGGGTCAAATGATTGTTTCTCGTTCAGAAAGGGACGCGGGTTCCATTTCTATCGGAGGAAGCATTTTCTTTCATAAAATTTCTCGAATGGCTATGTCGAGAGATGTAATAATAAATAAATTTTCAATTTAAAATATGAAATATCTACTATAATAAACCCTGAAGTAATATATATATATATATATATATATATATATATATATATATATATATATATATATATTAAGAAAAACCCGTATTTATAAATAGCAGAGATAAAAAAAACAACACTCGTGGCCTGGCGATTGCGTCTAGCATGAAACAGCCCGTCGCTTCTAAGTTTTGACTTCAATGTTCACTTGTATATTTACAAACGATCTATCTCTGATATTGAGCACTTATAACATAAATACTTTTACACTTTCTTGATATATATATATATATATATATATATATATATATATATATATATATATATATATGTGTGTGTGTGTATTACTTCAGAATTTATTAAAAACTGCTCCCTCCAAAATAATAGAATAAACTACAGCAATCAACCTCAAAATTGAATAAATAGCTTTAATTATCTTTCCAAACCAAAACAAAACTATTAATTATGCGATAAAAACATTTTTTTACTATGTTAATAAAACACCAATAAAAGTAGAAAATAAATATATAAGATAAGAAACAAAAGTAAAAAATAAAAATAAAAAATAATTAAAAACAGGCAGAATTATTTAACCCAAATAAAAAAATAAAAAAATAAAGAAACGACTTCCGGCAAATTAACCGCCAAAATAGACTACCCACAATGAACCACTGACCAGTATATATAAATATCCGAAAAAAAAAAAACAAACACTCGTGGCATGACGCCTCTAAGTGTTTACTTCAGTACTTATATATATATATATATATATATATATATATATATATATATATATATATATATATATATATATATATATATGGGTGCGCCATTTTATATTGTTAATTTCGCGCATGCGTGTTGTTTGTCTTTGATTTCGTCGACTGCACACTATATTAGGGTCAGTTGTGCACCGTCTGTGAGAAAAAGATCACCATGTCGCAATTCTCTCTGCCAGAAATCTAAAAAGGCTATGCTATACTGCTTGGCATTCGTTTCGGAAGCTCAAATACGACTGGGTTTTGGGGTGTCAATCTGAGCTCAGTGCAGAGGATTCGGAAAGAGTTGTATGTACGATATCTCAGAAAAATCACCCTGATCATTTTGATAAGAAAAGAACACCCGAAGTTGTTGCTGAGGGTCTCAAACTCAAAAAGGAGGCCTCATGAGACTTGAAGAGGTAGTGATTCCTCGGGGAAAAAGGGTAGGTGCCTTCATCCATAATACGCATGCCTAATCTTGTGCTGAAAGTGTGGGAAAATATTTCTACTCAAGCATAATATGCACCCTTTGCTTGGTAATCAAACCCTATAAATTGTACCTCTCTAATTTCATTACGGCCCGCGTAACTCTTACTCAATTTGTAATTGAAGATATTCATCAAAATTCCCGATCATCACAATTGTAAAAGAAAACGGAAATATATATATTGTGCCTACTGCGCAGACTCATTAACCTGTTTTGTTCGATAAAATGTACAATCTAACGGATTTGTGAGTAGTTTTTCTCAAAAATGGTTTTAAACGTAGAATAATATTATTCTAATTTAGTTTTATGATAAATCTTATTTTATTTTACATTTGTTAGTATTGTTTGGTACATTTGATTGTATTTGACATCCTTATGGGGTCGCAATCGCCGAATGTTAGTGTCAAATTGTCGTATGTTTGTAGTGAGTAGTCATTTCGCAATTAAAATCGACCTATGAAACGGCAATTTTTAAAAGATTTTTGTAGCTGTGCATAATACGCACCCCAAATTTTGGTTATTATTTTTTTAGAAAAAAAAGCGTATTATACATGGGGAATCACAGCAATTAGTAAATAGAGTTGAATTGCTGTTGATGTTCCGTATCCGTTTTGTTATTCACTAGAAGTTTCTTTTTTTCTGTTTGTTTTTTTTACCATTTTTATTTATTTTTGCTTCTCTTTTTAGTTTTTTTGAATACACATTTATTTTCTCTGACACTGTAGCATTTATATTTGTATACTGGCGGGCAAAACATTTGAGTCGCCATGATAGATTAATTATTTTGTTAATTTTATTCTCAAAACGAGTGATTATCAGTACAATTTTCTCGGTACATTTTCATTTCATGATCTTTTGGGACCAGCAAACAATTTACTTATTTTTTTGTTAAATCTCTATGGTGGATGATAGAACATCTTAAACACAGGGATGCTGAGAAAAATACAGTACCATCAGCGAAACTTTCACCATTCAGCTGTTTTTTAACTTACAAAATAATTAAAAGGTAATGTTTATTACTACAGATAATACGAAACATCAAAGTATGGCGTCTCTAATTGATGTTGTTGACTTTAATTCGAATAATTGCCTCACTGTCCAGATTTTATCATTGGGAATTGTTTACCGTTCTTCTTGGCAATAATCCCAAAGCTCTTGGAGTTTGCGTGATTTTCGTTGGAGAACTTGCTTCTTCAATTCCCACTACAATTGTTCAATTATATTTCAGAAGTTCAGTATTTTGTGCTAGCCAAGTCTTCCAAATTTCGAACATCTTCATCCACAAGAAACTTCAATCATTCTTTGCTTAATGTTTTTTTTCTCACTATAGAAAGGTTCAAGTTGTTCTTTCGTAATATTCCGCGTAAGGTTTTTCACACCTGAATCCATCCTTCAAAACTACAAATCTTCCATTCGTCCTTGCATTGAATACTGTTGCCATATATGGTCTGGTGCCCCCGTTGTTCATCTCGAAGTCCACGACAAATTCTAGTGACGGATATGCAATGTGACAGATCGTGATCTGGCATCTCGTCTACAGTCACTTTCTCACAGACATGATGTGGCTTCCCTCTGTCTTTTCTACAAATATTTTTATGGCAACTGCTCGGACAAGCTACTTTCACTGGTACCCCAATTGCATGAATTTAAGCGTGCTACTAGGTTGATATCCACCATTTCATTCTCGAAACGGTTAAATGTAACCGGCTCTTCTACTCCAACATCATCTTCTCTCGCACTTTGTGACACTAGAACTCCCTTCCTTGGTTCCTTGATAGCTATAATCTTCAGATATTCAAATGTAATGTCATTCAACATCTTCTGATTCTTTGATCTAATTCCGCGTGCTGCTCTTCATCTTTCCTCAAACACCGCTCTTTATTCTTGCTCTCAGTCCTCTGTAACCCCTTGCGTGCTAGTGACACTCCCGCCATGCTTATAAAACTGGATCAAATGAAACCTCACTATTAAGTGGATATAATCCTCACTTGTCCAACTGTTAATATTGGATTGCCGAATCTCACAATCCTTCTTTTATCTCTGGTTCTCGTTTCCCGGTTTTATTAGAATTTAAAAAGATTTCCAACAACAGCAAAAGTGTTCCAGGTGGTTTGAACAGTATTTTGGAAATTCTCAGGCGCCTTAGACCAACTCTCCTTGGGCCCAACTATCCTTGGGCCCAACTATCCTAGGGTTAGCTCTTCTTCGGACAACTCTTCTTGGACCAACTCTCCTTGGGTCAACACACCTTGGGTTAACTCTTCTTTGACCAACTATCCATGGGTCAACTCTCCTTGGGTTAACTCTTCTTGGGTCAAATCTTCTTGGGTCAACTCTTCTTGGACCAACTCTCCTTGGGTCAACTCTAAGTGGACGAACTCTCCTTGGGTCAAATCTTATTGGGTCAACTCTCCTTGGACCAACTCTCCTTGGCCCCAACATCCCTAGGGGTCAGCTTCTTCGGTCCTCTCCTTGGACCAACTCTCCTTGGGCCCAACTATCCTAGGGTCAGCTCTTCTTCGGTCAACTCTCCTTGGACCAACTCTCCTTGGGCCCAACTATCCTAGGGTCAGCTCTTCTTCGGTCAACTCTCCTTGGACCAACTCTCCTTGGGCCCAACTATCCTAGGGTCAGCTCTTCTTCGGTCAACTCTTTTGGACCAACTCCTTGGGCCCCAACTATCCTAGGGTCAGCTTTTCTTCGGTCAACTCTCCTTGGACCAACTCTCCTTGGGCCCCAACTATCCTAGGGTCAGCTCTTCTTCGGTCAACTCTCCTTGGACCAACTCTCCTTGGGCGCAACTATCCTAGGGTCAGCTCTTCTTCGGTCAACTCTTCTTGGACCAACTCTCCTTGGGTCAACTCTTCTTGGGTCAGCTCTTCTTTGGTGCTCTCCTTGGACCAACTCTGGACCAGGGTCATCTCTTCTTCGGTCAACTCTCCTTGGACCAACTCTCCTTGGGGGACAATCCTAGGGTCAGCTCTTCAATGTCAACTCTTCTTGGACCAACAACCTTTCAACTCTTCTTGTCAACTCTCCTGGACCATTTCTCCTTTTAACCTTGGTTTCCGTGGGACAATTTCTTCAATGTCACAACCTTCGTCTTTGTTTCAGCAGTGATTTTAACCATGGTTTTAGTGTAAAAATCAAGCTAATGCTTAACTACCTTGCCTTGCCAAGGCACCGTACATTAATGTTAATAAGATGGAAAAACTTCTACTTAGAAATTTACATAGTATCATGACTTTCATTGGCCCGATAATTTTGCATGGCGCTTTTCAGGCTTCAAACTGCTTTAAGTGGCGTATCTTCTGTTACGCGGCACCAACGAAAATGCAACAACTTATTTTCCAATCTTCAAGGTCCACAGACACTAGCGATAAAAACATACTGCTGAACTATCTTAACTTCCTAATAAAATAAAGGTGTATATTCACTATAAGCCTTTAGCCCAAAACTTTTGCACACCAGTGGGCAACTGGGCTTTTTACTTACAATTTAGTCCAAAAGACCACAGACGTGTGTGTGTGTGTGTGTGTGTGTGTGTGTGCGCGCACACACACAGAAAGAGAGCGAGAAAAAATGAAAGGAAGGTAGATAATATGGAAAAGAAAATAATTTTAAAGTATTATTAGACTTGAATATTAAATGTTTAAATTTTGATGCCGGCATAAACTCTAACAACACTAACACGGAATGTTTATGGTGTTTACTCGTTCCCCGACCAGAACGAGATGTGACACAAGGTCATTTTAAAGTGGGGACCTGGGCAAAGGACAAAAAGTTGTCCATAGCCCCCGCAACCGTCGGTTGCGCTGGTCTCGGTTCGAGCACCGATCCCTCCCTCTTGTGCAATGGGAGGGCGCGGCATCGGGCAGCTGTTCCCCAGGGCTGGGCACCTCCCGGTATTATTATCTCAGTTGCCCGTCTGTCCTTTGACAGAGAAGCCCCTGGGCGCACTCTGCCCAAGGACGGAAACGCAACTGAGAAATGTTAAGTCTGCGTTAGAACCTCCCTCCAAGGAGGAATTTTCACGGGGCGTTTATACCACCAATAAAAAACAAATAGAACATGGAATTTACAAAATGTTAAAATTTCCACTGCAAACGTTTCTGATTAAACTAAATAAACAGAAAAACATGTCAAATTTATAAAGATTTCTTACTTTTTTACAATTTAATTATTCTGTCCGATTTATTTCATCGTTTTCAACTCGTTTAAATCTATCATATATAGGTACCCACCAAGATGCGTTTATCCTGTTGTACTGTGATATTGACAGGTTAGTTTTCCTTTAAGACACGCACACTAAAAAATAAAATAAAAAATAGGCCACATAAACACATAGTAAAATATTTGTTGAAAATTATATTCCATTTTGTAAGCATTTTTCTAACCTCTGCTATGTGATATACGAAAGACAATGTCTGAATGAAGCAATAGATCAAACTCACGGCAAAAAAGATACACCGACTTTAATTCGATCGTTGGAAGGAATCGCTTTAGTACGACGATTTCTTCTTTTAGAGAAAACTCTGTCCTACGAACAGATGGTCTACTGTATCGTATAAATGGCGCCAAGTTTTTATTTTCTCCATTTTTATTTTATTTTTTTTTTCAATCTCACTATGTTACGAAAGGATCATCCATTCCTATTATTAAGAGATTTCATTAGATTTTCAAGTATGTCAGGTTTTTCTGCTGTGTCTTTTCATTCTGCATCAGTCGATGCATTAAGACGAACAAAGGTTCTTGCTAAAAAAGAAAAAAATAAGACACTTGGGATAGACAGATGAAGAGACAATGGTTATTATTTTGCTTAAACTAAAACTGGAAATTGAATCGATGCTTAAGAGGAAGATGAAAAAAAACTGATTTGATAAAACAACAAAGAAAAACGGATTAAGTTGAGACTCCTAACAAAAGCAAGAAAGTATGAATACAAAGATAAAAAGCCCCCCAAAAATTAAATAAAAATAAAAAGCAAAAAAAAAATAGTTATAAAACAGTAACAATCACAAGTTTCGTTGTGAAAACAATTTCAACCCCTTACTTTCAACGCCCGTGTCAACAATCAGTCAGTTAAATGCCATACGTGATACACGGCTGGCCGATCATGTCTCTCTCGAGTCAGGTAAATGAATGTGACGAACTCGACTGAAAGTCGATCTCGGCTCTCCAACCATTATCCATAAAGGACATCACGTCAACAATCACTTATTTAGAAATATTCTTTGATAACAGTAGCTTTCTTTTTTCGTTTCTGGTATATATTTTTTTAATCTATTGATGGTATTAAAACCTATTTTTACACTTTCATAGTGATTTGAATCCAGTCTGGGGGGTTAAATATTTGCACACAGTTGGGACCCTAACAGGTGCTACCACTCCGAGTCAGGGTGGACTTAGGAACACCAGCAATTAAGAGGTGATTCCACGCTCCTCAAAACTTCCTGATCAGAGGCCTTGCTATTGGATGTAGTTTATCGCCTTAGCCAGGACGTGGATGTAGTTTATCGGCTTAGAAAGGGCGTTGTCAATGTGCGATGGACCAGTGTCGGATGTAGAGGCGCTGTGCAACCAACCCCTGATGTTTTTCCTTTGAGATATGTCCTATTTCAGAGTCATTTTGATTGAGCTTCTTTCGAGCTACTGTAAAGGTGATTTTAATGTATGTTAAAACTGTTTAGACATTGACTAAAACCCTGGAGTCTAACTTTGATGAAACCTACACTCGAATGCTCAGATCTATACCTACCATCTTTTGGAGACAGCATCCAACAAAATCTATGGACCCATCCATAATGTTCCTACAATTTTACGCGAACTCAGAATGCGCTTTGCAGGACATTGCTTGCGAGCAAAACAAGAACTCGCGAGTGATCTTCTACTCTGGACACCTATTCATGGAGGAAAACGAGTTGGTCGCCCAGCAACCACCTTCATTGTCCAGTTATGTTATGACACAGAATGCCATCTAAATAGCCTTACGACCTTGATACTGGACCGTGATGGTTGGCGTAATAGACTCAACAATGTCCAAGCTAACTGGACAAAATACAAAAAATTAAGACTATTTGTATTAAATATAAAGACATCCCAATGTGTCAGGGATCGATACCATACGTGTACCATCTTTTTATAACTAGGTTTACCCTGCACAAGTCCCGGAAGCCACTCAAGGTAGAGGATTACAGAATAAGAGAGACATTTTATGCGGATATGTAGGGAAGATAACGGTTAACTAGATTTGAACATGTTAAGATTATAGTGATCGGGAAAACACCCTCTTTGGAGTCGGTTTCACAGAGTAGTGGTTCACGGAAAGAAGCTGTTCGAGTGGAACTTCTCACCAATGGAATATGGGTGTATGAGTGTAGTTTGCTACAATTTGCTATGCATTTTTTTCTAAGTAATGCTAATTTTTAAAGGCAAATTTACAAATATATGTCCTTGAAAATAACCTTTTCATATTCCCTGGTATTGTTCCCATAGAGTCATACGCTACATCATCATGAGGGTGTTGTCATACGTATTTTATTTCACTGTTTTGCTATTTGTTATATCGAATTTGTTATTTGTATAACAATGACTTTTAACATGAGAGAGTAATTGAAAACTGTAATTAGAATAAATTGTGACAAACTGGAAAGGTTTTTTTTTTTTTGTGACGCGTTTCGTTTGTTACGATTTCATCAGACTGGGCTTTGTTGCAATTACGACGTCTACACATGCGCACGACACGAGAGACGCAGGTAGTTTCAGTACCTTTGAAAGAATATTTTTGAGGGAGTTTTTTTCTTAATTTAGCCAAACTCACCTGTATTCTATTTCTTTTTCCCTCCATTACCTTTACCCCTGATTATCCCACATTGTGACAATATAAAATCTACCAAGAATGGTAATATATTGTAAGAACACCGACGCAGATTTACAGTGGCTGAACTAGCGATCAAGGCATTTTCCAGATATTTTCTTCTTAGTGAATTATTTTCTCTTTTAATCAAAGTAGTAATTCCTATGTCAAAATTGTGGTCTGTTTCCTTACGGTGAACAATCCAATATGTTTTATGTGTTGTTATTTAAAATGTCCCTTTTGCGTTCATATAGTCTCTTGTTTAAACAAAAAAAAAAACTTTCTAGTTTGTCATATTTTTCTAAATACTCTTCGTTGATAAATTATGCCAAATTATATATCGTCATATGAACCGTAAGAAATATAAAACTAAAATGAAAATGTGAAAATAAAAACAAGCAAAAAGAAACAAATCAGATTCCCGTTAGTCTTTCGTGGCGTGTAAGATGACTATAGTTTCTCTCCGCGTACCGGCAAGCGATGACTGGCGTACCTGGACCGGTAGGCATAACCCACTTTGAACAGCACTGCACTAGCACACTCCCGTTTGTTTGGATGCTTGCACTTTTAATAATGTTATTTACTTCTTAAAAGGTGTTGTGGCCTGTTTAGGGGCCAGAAAGAAAGACACGAAAGACGAAGGTCGGTTGCAAAAAGTATATTGAAGATATATACAAAACAATAGTGTTAGTAATAAGTAGATTAGCACTGCGTCTACTACTCAACTCTCTACACTATCCAACTCTCACAGTTTGTATTTATGAGAGGAGGAAGAGTTCATTATACTGTAAGAGGGTTTACCACAACAAAAGGAACAGCAACACCCCAGCCCAAATCACAATATGATTGGATGTTCAACCCCAATGAAGCTATTTCGAATTCTGCCACTCTCATTTTCTAGTCATGGATCAGATATCTCATTTCTTGACGCCATAAGCTACACCACCCGCACATCCTCTCCAATGAAATGGAAGCAGTAGTAGCAGTAGAGTAGGATTTCAATGAACAAACAGTCACTCAGTTATCTCAGTTATGTGCTGATGACTGATGAGGCAGTTTTTTTCCTGCAATAGGTTGGTATTTCTTTCTGCGGTAGACCAGTTGCCATCCAAGGCTATAGAACCTGGTCTGTCCTGCTATTTACCAATACCTGGGGGAGAAGAAGAGGATTCATACCTTTCCCAAGGATATTAGCACGTAAGGGAATGTAATGGATTCGACTGGAATTCGTCCCCGGTTCTCCATTATCGCATTCTTTGACACCATAAGTAACACCACCCGCACATCCTCTCCAATGAAATGGAGGCACTAGTAGCAGTAGGATTTCAATGAACAAACAGTCGCTCAGTTATGTGCCACGAGTGATACACGCTTAGACGATCATGTATCTTTCGATACATTACCGACGAGGTAGAATTTTTGCCGCAGTAGGTTGCCATGTCTTTCTGCAGTAGACCAGTTGCCATCCAAAGCTATAGAACTCGGTCTGTCTTGCTATTTACCCATAGTTGTGGGGAGAAGAAGAGGATTCATAGCTTTCACAGGGATATTAGCACGTAAGTCGTTAATAATATAAAGTCCTCTTCTTCTTCTTCTTCTTCTTTTTCAAACTTTTTCTTCTTTTTCTTCTTTTGTTTCTTCTCCGACAACTTTTCACCATCTTCTTCTTCTTCTTCTTCTTCTTCTTCTTCTTCTTCTTCTTTAACCTTTTTACTTCTTCTTCATTAACATTCTTGTTCTTGTTCTTCTTTTTCTTCTTCTTCTTCAACCTTCTTCTTCTTTTTATTCTTCTTTTACTTCAAACTTCTTTTTCTTTTTCTTCAACCTTTTTCTTCTTTTCCTTTTTCTTCTTTTTCTTCTTCTTCTTCAACCTTCTTCTTCGTTTTTTCTTCTTCTTTTTCTTCTTCTTCTTTTTCTTCTTCTTCTTTTTCTTCTTCTTCTAACATGGAAAAACTGAAAATAAAATATTCATGGCCCTCCACCACTTCCTATCCCTTGTATCTCTCAGCAATATTTGTCTTTAAACTATCCCCGCTAATCCTTTTCTTGTTATTCATTGACATATGCTAAATTGTTCTTTCTCTGATGTCTTCAGTATGTCGTGAAAGTGTTTCATATTTTCCAAGCCGTCTTTCCAGTTTAAGTATAAAGGTTCTTTCTGTTTCATTTCCTTTTCTTTATAATTTCCTTATTGCTAACAAGCCAAGTCAATCTCTACATATAGATCAAAATATAAGCTCAGGTATAAGGCCAGACTATATATAGACTCAAGTATAATCTCAGATAAAGTCTAACATTCGGCTTAGGTATAAAAAAATATAATCAGGTTTCGACATTAAATAACGCAACAATGTTTGCGGTGGCGTAAAATCCACACCTTTCATTTCTTTCAATATTCTTCTTATCCTCTTTCTTTCTTTCAATATTTTCCCAATCCTTTTCTTTCTTCAATATTCCCTTCTTTCTTTCTTTTTTCTTTCAATATTCTTATTACCCTCTTTCTTTTCTTTTTTCAATATTCTTTTCTTATCCTCTTTTCTTTTTTCTTTCAATATTCTTCTTACCCTCTTTCTTTCCTTTCAATATTCTTCCTACCCTCTTTCTTTTCTTTTCTTTCAATATTCTTCTTATCCTCTTTCTTTTCTTTCAATATTTTCAACCTTTTTCTTTCTTCTTTCCTATTTTCTTTCCTTTCAATATTCTTCCTACCCTCTTTCTTTTTTCTTTCAATATTCTTTCTTATCCTCTTTCTTTTCTTTCAATATTCTTCTTATCCTCTTTCTTTCTTTCTTTCAATATTCTTTCTTACCCTCTTTCTTTCTTTCAATATTCTTCTTATCCTATTTCTTTTCTTTCAATATTCTTCTTATCCTCTTTTCTTTTCTTTCAATATTCTTCTTACCCTCTTTCTTTTTCTTTCAATATTCTTCTTATCCTCTTTCTTTTCTTTCATTATTCTTATCCCTCTTTCTTTCCTTTCAATATTCTTTTACCCTCTTTCTTTTCCTTTCAATATTCTTTTTTTTCTTTCAATATTCTTTTTTTCTTTTCCTTTCTTTTCTTTCAATATTCTTCTTATCTTTCTTTTTTCTTTCAATATTCTTCTTACCCTCTTTCTTTTTTCTTTCAATATTCTTCTTCCTCTTCTTTTCTTTTTTCAATATTCTTCTTATCCTCTTTCTTTTTTCCTTTCAATATTCTTCTTTTCTCTTTCTTTCTTTCAATATTCTTCTTATCCTCTTTCTTTTCTTTTCAATATTCTTTTCTTTACCCTCTTTCTTTTTCTTTCAATATTCTTCTTACCCTCTTTCTTTTCTTTCAATATTCTTCTTACCCTCTTTCTTTCCTTTCAATATTCTTCTTACCCCTCTTTCTTTTCTTTCAATATTCTTCTTATCCCTCTTTCTTTTCTTTCAATATTCTTCTTACCCTCTTTCTTTCCTTTCAATATTCTTCTTACCTCTTTCTTTTTCTTTTCAATATTCTTAAACCCTCTTTCTTTTTCTTTTCTTTCAATATTCTTCTTACCCCTCTTTCTTTTATTTTCAATATTCTTCTTAACCCTCTTTTCTTTTCTTTTCAATATTCTTCTTACCCTCTTTCTTTTCTTTCAATATTCTTCTTACCCTCTTTCTTTTTCTTTCAATATTCTTCTTACCCTCTTTCTTTTCCTTTCAATATTCTTCTTACCCTCTTTCCTTTCTTTCAATATTCTTCTTACCCTCTTTCTTTTCTTTCAATATTCTTCTTACCCTCTTTCTTTTCTTTCAATATTCTTCTTACCCTCTTTCTTTTCTTTCAAATATTCTTCTTTTACCCTCTTTCTTTTCTTTCAATATTCTTCTTATCCCTCTTTTCTTTCCTTTCAATATTCTTCTTTACCCTCTTAATTTCTTTTCTTTCAATATTCTTCTTACCCTCTTTCTTTCCTTTCAATATTCTTCTTACCCTCTTTCTTTTTCTTTCAATATTCTTCTTATTCCTCTTTCTTTTTTCCTTTCAATATTCTTCTTACCCTCTTTCTTTTCTTTCAATATTCTTCTTACCCTCTTTCTTTTCTTTCAATATTCTTCTTACTCTCTTTCTTTCCTTTCAATATTCTTCTTACCCTCTTTCTTTTCTTTCAATATTCTTCTTACCCTCTTTCTTTTCTCTCAATATTCTTCTTATCCTCTTTCTTTTCTTTCAATATTCTTCCTACCCTCTTTCTTTTCTTTCAATATTCTTCTTACCCTCTTTCTTTCCTTTCAATATTCTTCTTACCCTCTTTCTTTTCTTTCAATATTCTTCTTATCCTCTTTCTTTTCTTTCAATATTCTTCTTATCCTCTTTCTTTCCTTTCAATATTCTTCCTACCCTCTTTCTTTCCTTTCAATATTCTTCTTATCCTCTTTCTTTTCTTTCAATATTCTTCTTATCCTCTTTCTTTCCTTTCAATATTCTTCCTACCCTCTTTCTTTTCTTTCAATATTCTTCTTATCCTCTTTCTTTTCTTTCAATATTCTTCTTATCCTCTTTCTTTCCTTTCAATATTCTTCCTACCCTCTTTCTTTCCTTTCAATATTCTTCTTATCCTCTTTCTTTTCTTTCAATATTCTTCTTACCCTCTTTCTTTTCTTTCAATATTCTTCCTACCCTCTTTCTTTTCTTTCAATATTCTTCTTATCCTCTTTTCTTTTCTTTCAATATTCTTCTTATCCTCTTTCTTTCCTTTCAATATTCTTCCTTACCCCTTTCTTTCTTTCCTTTCAATATTCTTCTTTTCCTCTTTCTTTTCTTTTCAATATTCTTCACCCTCTTTCCTTTCTTTCAATATTCTTCTTACCTCTCTTTCTTTTCTCTTTCAATATTCTTCTTACCCTCTTTCTTTTTCTTTCAATATTCTTCCTCTTTCTTTTTTTTCAATATTCTTCTTACCCTCTTTCTTTTCTTTCAATATTCTTCTACCCTCTTTTTCTCTTTCTTTCTTTCAATATTCTTCTTACCCTCTTTCTTTTCTTTCAATATTCTTCTTACCCTCTTTCTTTTCTTTCAATATTCTTCTTACCCTCTTTCTTTTCTTTCAATATTCTTCTTACCCTCTTTCTTTTCTTTCAATATTCTTCTTACCCTCTTTCTTTTCTTTCAATATTCTTCTTACCCTCTTTCTTCTTACTCTTCCTTTCAATATTCTTCTTACCCTCTTTCTTTTCTTTCAATATTCTTCTTACCCTCTTTCTTTTCTTTCAATATTCTTCTTACCCTCTTTCTTTCCTTTCAATATTCTTCTTACCCTCTTTCTTTTCTTTCAATATTCTTCTTACCCTCTTTCTTTTCTTTCAATATTCTTCTTACCCTCTTTCTTTCCTTTCAATATTCTTCTTACCCTTTCTTTCTTTTCTTTCCTTTCAATATTCTTCTTACCCTCTTTCTTTTTTTTCCTTTTTTTCAATATTCTTCTTACCCTCTTTCTTTTCTTTCAATATTCTTCTTACCCTCTTTCTTTCCTTTCAATATTCTTCTTTTTTCTTTTCTTTCAATATTCTTCTTACCCTCTTTCTTTTCCTTTCAATATTCTTCTTACCCTCTTTCTTTCCTTTCAATATTCTTCTTACCCTCTTTCTTTTCTTTCAATATTCTTCTTACCCTCTTTCTTTTCTTTCAATATTCTTCTTACCCTCTTTCTTTTCTTTCAATATTCTTCTTACCCTCTTTCTTTTCTTTCAATATTCTTCTTATCCTCTTTCTTTTCTTTCAATATTCTTCTTACTTTCTTTTCTTTCTTTTCTTTTCCAATATTCTTTTTCTTTTTTCAATATTCTTCTTACCTCTCTTTCTTTCCTTTTCAATATTCTTCTTACCCTCTTTCTTTTTCTTTCAATATTCTTTTCTTACCCTCTTTCTTTTCCTATTCTTCTTACACCCTCTTTCTTTTCTTTAATATTCTTTACCCTCTTTCTTTTCTTTCAATATTCTTCTTACCCTCTTTCTTTCCTTTCATGTTATTCTTCTTTACCTTTCTTTCTTTCTTTTTTTCTTTCTTTCCTTTATTCTTCTTACCCTCTTTCTTTTCTTTCAATATTCTTCTTTTATTCCTCTTTTTTTTCCTTTCAATATTCTTCTTACCCTCTTTCTTTCCTTTCAATATTCTTCTTACCCTCTTTCTTTCCTTTCAATATTCTTCTTACCCTCTTTCTTTTCTTTCAATATTCTTCTTACCCTCTTTCTTTCCTTTCAATATTCTTCTTACCCTCTTTCTTTTCTTTCAATATTCTTCTTACTCTCTTTCTTTCCTTTCAATATTCTTCTTCCCCTCTTTCCTTTCCTTTCAATATTCTTCTTATTCCCTCTTTCTTTCCTTTCAATATTCTTCTTACCCTCTTTCTTTTCTTTCAATATTCTTCTTTCCCTCTTTCTTTCCTTTTCAATATTCTTTATACCTCTTTCTTTTCTTTCAATATTCTTCTTATCCTCTTTCTTTTTCCTTTCAATATTCTTCTTACCTCTTTTCTTTTCCTTTTCAATATTCTTCTTACTCTCTTTCTTTTCTTTCAATATTCTTCTTATCCTCTTTCTTTTTCTTTCAATATTCTTCTTACCCTCTTTCTTTCTCCTTTCCTTTCAATATTCTTCTTACCCTCTTTCTTTCCTTTCAATATTCTTCTTACCCTCTCTTTTCCTCTTTCTTTTCTTTCAATATTCTTCTTACCCTCTTTCTTTCCTTTCAATATTCTTCTTACCCTCTTTCTTTCCTTTCAATATTCTTTCTTACCCTCTTTTCTTTTCCTTTCAATATTCTTCAATGTTCTTCTACCTCTTTCTTTTCTTTCAATATTCTTCTTACCCTCTTTCTTTTCTTTCAATATTCTTCTTATCCTCTTTCTTTTCTTTCAATATTCTTCCTTTTCTTTCTTTTCTTTTTCCACCTCTCTTTCTCTTTCCTTTCAATATTCTTCTTCCCCTCTTTCTTTTCTTTCAATATTCTTCTTACCCTCTTTCTTTTTCTTTCAATATTCTTCTTATCCTCTTTCTTTCATTCAATATTCTTCCCTTTATATTCTTCTTTTCTTTCAATATTCTTCTTATCCTCTTTTCTTTCCATTCAAATATTCTTCTTCTTACTCTCTTTCTTTTCTTTCAATATTCTTCTTACCCTCTTTTCTTTCCTTTCAATATTCTTCTTATATTCTTCTTTCTTTCCTTTCAATATTCTTTCTTATTCTCTTTCTTTTCCTTTCAATATTCTTCTTACCCCTCTTTTTTTTTCTTTCAATATTCTTCTTACCCTTTTCTTTTCTTTCAATATTCTTCTTATCCTCTTTCTTTTCTTTCAATATTCTTCTTACCCCTCTTTCTTTTCTTTCAATATTCTTTTCTTATCCTCTTTTCTTTTCTTTTTCAATATTCTTCTTACTCTCTTTCTTTCCTTTCAATCTTTATTCTTTACCCTCTTTCTTTTCTTTCAATATTCTTCTTACTCTCTTTCTTTTCTTTTCAATATTCTTCTTACCCTCTTTCTTTCCTTTCAATATTCTTTTTCCCTCTTTCTTTCCTTTTTCAATATTCTTCTTACTCTCTTTCTTTTCTTTCAATATTCAATATTTTCTTATCCTCTTTCTTTTCTTTCAATATTCTTTCTTACCCTCTTTCTTTTCCTTTCAATATTCTTATTACCCTCTTTCTTTTCTTTCAATATTCTTCTTACCCTCTTTCTTTTCCTTTCAATATTCTTCTTACCCTCTTTCTTTTCTTTCAATATTCTTCTTACCCTCTTTCTTTTCTTTCAATTTTCTTCTTACCCTCTTTCTTTTCTTTCAATATTCTTCTTTCTCTTCTTTTCTTTCAATTCTTCTTCCTCTCTTTCTTTTCTTCCTCTTTCTTTCCTTTCAATATTCTCTTCTTTTTCTTTTCTTTCAATATTCTTCTTACCCCTTTCTTTCTTTCAATATTATTTTCAATATTCTTCTTTCAATATTCCTCCTTTCAATATTCTTCTTCTTTCTTTTCTTTCAATATTCTTCTTATCCTCTTTCTTTTCTTTCAATATTCTTTTCCCTCTTTCTTTCTTTTCTTTCAATATTCTTCTTACCCTCTTTCTTTCCTTTCAATATTCTTCTTACCCTCTTTCTTTTCTTTCAATATTCTTCTTACCTTTCTTTTCTTTCAATATTCTTCTTACCCTCTTTCTTTTCTTTCAATATTCTTCTTACTCTCTTTCTTTCCTTTCAATATTCTTCTTACCCTCTTTCTTTCCTTTCAATATTCTTCTTACCCTCTTTCTTTCCTTTCAATATTCTTCTTACCCTCTTTCTTTTCTTTCAATATTCTTCTTACCCTCTTTCTTTTCTTTCAATATTCTTCTTACCCTCTTTCTTTTCTCTCAATATTCTTCTTATCCTCTTTCTTTTCTTTCAATATTCTTCTTACTCTCTTTCTTTTCTTTCAATATTCTTCTTACCCTCTTTCTTTCCTTTCAATATTCTTCTTACCCTCTTTTTTTTCTTTCAATATTCTTCTTACCCTCTTTCTTTTCTCTCAATATTCTTCTTTCTTTTCTTTCAATATTCTTTTCTTTTTCTTTCAATATTCTTCTTACCCTCTTTTCTTTCCTTTCAATATTCTTCTTTACCCTCTTTTCCTTTTCTTTCAATATTCTTCTTACTCTCTTTCTTTCCTTTCAATATTCTTCTTACCCTCTTTCTTTCCTTTCAATATTCTTCTTACCCTCTTTCTTTTCTTTCAATATCCTTCTTACTCTCTTTCTTTTCTTTCAATATTCTTCTTACCCTCTTTCTTTTCTCTCAATATTCTTCTTGTCCTCTTTCTTTTCTTTCAATATTCTTCTTACCCTCTTTCTTTCCTTTCAATATTCTTCACCCTTTTTCTTTCTTTTTTTATTCTTCTTATCCTCTTTTTTTCTCTTATTCTTCTTACCCTCTTTCTTTTCTTTCAATATTCTTCTTACCCTCTTTCTTTTTTTTCAATATTCTTCTTACCCCCTCTTTTCTTTTCTTTTCAATATTCTTCTTATCTCTTTCTTTTCTTTCAATATTCTTCTTACCCTCTTTCTTTTCCTTTCAATATTCTTCTTACCCTCTTTCTTTCCTTTCAATATTCTTCTTACTCTCTTTCTTTTCCTTTTCAATATTCTTCTTACCCTCTTTCTTTTCTTTTCAATCCTCTTTCTTTCTTTCAATATTCTTCCCCTTTTTTTTCCTTTCAATATTCTTCTTACCCTCTTTCTTTTCCTTTCAATATTCTTCTTACCCCTCTTTTCTTTCCTTTTCAATATTCTTCTTACCCTCTTTCTTTCCTTTCAATATTCTTCTTACCCTCTTTCTTTTCCTTTCAATATTCTTCTTACCCTCTTTCTTTCCTTTCAATATTCTTCTTACCTCTTTCTTTTTCTTTCTTTCCTTTCAATATTCTTCTTATTCTTCTTCTTTTCTTTTCTTTCAATATTCTTCTTACCTCTTTTCTTTCCTTTTTCAATATTCTTCCTACCCTCTTTCTTTCCTTTCAATATTCTTCTTACCCTCTTTCTTTCCTTTTTCAATATTCTTCTTACCTCTTTCTTTCCTTTTCAATATTCTTCTTACCCTCTTTCTTTCCTTTCAATATTCTTCTTACCCTCTTTCTTTTCTTTCAATATTCTTTTTACCCTCTTTCTTTTCTTTCAATATTCTTTTTACCCCTTTCTTTCTTTTCTTTCAATATTCTTTCTAACCCTCTTTCTTTCTTTCAATATTCTTCTTACCCTCTTTCTTTTCCTTTCAATATTCTTCTTACCCTCTTTCTTTTTCTTTCAATATTCTTCTTTTCTCTCTTTCTTTCCTTTCAATATTCTTCTTACCCTCTTTCTTTCCTTTCAATATTCTTCTTCTTTCCCTTTCTTTCTTTCCTTTCAATATTCTTCTTACCTCTTTCTTTCCTTTCAATATTCTTCTTACCCTCTTTCTTTCCTTTCAATATTCTTCTCTTTCCTCTTTCTTTCCTTTTCAATATTCTTCTTACCTCTTTCTTTCCTTTCAATATTCTTCTTACCCTCTTTCTTTCTTTTTCAATATTCTTCTTACCCTCTTTCTTTTCTTTCAATATTCTTCTTATCCTCTTTCTTTTCTTTCAATATTCTTCTTTTCCTTTCAATATTTTCTTTTCTTTCAATATTCTTCTTACCCTCTTTCTTTTCTTTCAATATTCTTCTTACCCTCTTTTCTTTCTTTTTCAATATTCTTCTTCCCTCTTTCTTTCCTTTCAATATTCTTCTTACCTCTCTTTCTTTCAATATTTTCTTACCCTCTTTCTTTTCTTACTTCCTCTTTCTTTCCTTTCAATATTCTTCTACCCCTTTTCTTTCCTTTCAATATTCTTCTTACCTCTTTCTTTCCTTTCAATATTCTTCTTACCCTCTTTCTTTCCTTTCAATATTCTTCTTTCTACCCTCTTTTCTTTTTTCTTTCAATATTCTTCTTATCTCTTTCTTTTCTTTCAATATTCTTCTTACTCTCTTTCTTTCTTTCAATATTCTTCTTACCCTCTTTCTTTCCTTTCAATATTCTTCTTACCTCTTTCTCCTTTCAATATTCTTTTTACCCTCTTTCTTTCCTTTCAATATTCTTCTTACCCCTCTTTCTTTTCTTTTCAATATTCTTCTTACCCTCTTTCTTTTCTCTCAATATTCTTCTTACCCTCTTTCTTTTCCTTTCAATATTCTTCTTTCTTTCCTCTTTTTCTTTCCTTTCAATATTCTTCTTTACCCTCTTTCTTTCCTTTCAATATTCTTCTTACCCTCTTTCTTTCCTTTTCAATATTCTTCCTCTTTCTTTCCTTTTCAATATTCTTCTTACCTCTTTCTTTTTCCTTTCAATATTCTTCTTACCCTCTTTCTTTCCTTTCAATATTCTTCTTACCCTCTTTCTTTTCTTTCAATATTCTTCTTACCCTCTTTCTTTTCCTTTCAATATTCTTCTTACCTCTTTCTTTCCTTTCAATATTCTTCTTACCCTCTTTCTTTCCTTTCAATATTCTTCTTACCCTCTTTCTTTCCTTTCAATATTCTTCTTACCCTCTTTCTTTCCTTTCAATATTCTTCTTACCCTCTCTTTCTTTCCTTTCAATATTCTTCTTACCCTCTTTCTTTTCTTTTCAATATTCTTCTTACCCTCTTTCTTTCCTTTTCAATATTCTTCTTACCCTCTTTTTTTTCTTTTCAATATTCTTCTTACCCTCTCTTTTCTTTTCCTTTCAATATTCTTCTTACCCTCTTTCTTTCCTTTCAATATTCTTCTTACCCTCTTTCTTTTCTTTCAATATTCTTCTTACCCTCTTTCTTTCCTTTCAATATTCTTCTTACCCTCTTTCTTTCCTTTCAATATTCTTCTTACCCTCTTTCTTTTCTTTCAATATTCTTCTTACCCTCTTTCTTTCCATTCAATATTCTTCTTACACTCTTTCTTTCCTTTCAATATTCTTCTTACCCTCTTTCTTTTCTTTCAATATTCTTCTTACCCTCTTTCTTTTCTTTTCAATATTCTTCTTACCCTCTTTCTTTTTCTTTCAATATTCTTCTTACCCCTCTTTTTTTCTTGCCCTCTTTCTTTCCTTTCAATATTCTTCTTACCCTCTTTCTTTTCTTTCAATATTCTTCTTACCCTCTTTCTTTTCCTTTCAATATTCTTCTTACCTCTTTCTTTTTCTTTCAATATTCTTCTTACCCTCTTTCTTTTCCTTTCAATATTCTTCTTACCCTCTTTCTTTTCTTTCAATATTCTTCTTGCCCTCTTTCTTTCCTTTTCAATATTCTTCTTACCCTATTTCTTTTCTTTCAATATTCTTCTTACCCTCTTTCTTTTCTCTCAATATTCTTCTTACCCTCTTTCTTTCCTTTCAATATTCTTCTTACCCTCTTTCTTTTCTTTCAATATTCTTCTTACCCTCTTTCTTTTTCTATTCAATATTCTTTTTCTTACCCTCTTTCTTTTCTTTTCACTATTCTTCTTACCCTCTTTCTTTTCTTTCAATATTCTTCTTACCCTCTTTCTTTTCTTTCAATATTCTTCTTACCTCTTTCTTTCCTTTCAATATTCTTCTTACCCTCTTTTCTTTTCTTTTCTTTCAATATTCTTCTTACCCTCTTTCTTTTCTTTTCAATATTCTTTCAATATTCTTCTTAGCCTCTTTTTTTTTTCTTTTTCAATATTCTTCTTACCCTCTTTCTTTCCTTTCAATATTCTTCTTACCCTCTTTCTTTTCTTTCAATATTCTTCTTACCCTCTTTCTTTTCTTTCAATATTCTTCTTACCCTCTTTCTTTTCTTTCAATATTCTTCTTACCCTCTTTCTTTTCTTTCAATATTCTTCTTACCCTCTTTCTTTTCTTTCAATATTCTTCTTTATCCTCTTTCTTTCTCTCAATATTCTTCTTACCCTCTTTCTTTTCTTTCAATCTTCTTCTTACCCTCTTTCTTACCCTCTTTCAATATTCTTCTTTCCCCTCTTTCTTTTCTTTCAATATTCTTCTTACCCTCTTTCTTTTCTCTCAATATTCTTCTTTCCCTCTTTCTTTTCTCTTTCTTTTCTTTCTTCTTACCCTCTTTCTTTCCTTTCAATATTCTTCTTACCCTCTTTCTTTTCTTTTCAATATTCTTCTTACCCTCTTTCTTTTCTCTCAATATTCTTCTTACCCTCTTTCTTTTCTCTCAATATTCTTCTTACCTTTTTCTTTCCTTTATTCCTTACCCAATATTCTTCTTACCTTCTTTCTTTTCTTTTTTATTCTTCTTACCCTCTTTCTTTTCTTTCAATATTCTTCTTACTTTCTTTCTTTTCTTCCTCAATATTCTTCTTACCCTCTTTTCTTTCCTTTCAATATTCTTCTTACCCTCTTCTTTCTTTTCTTACCCTCTTTCTTTATTCTTCTTTCCCCTCTTTCTTTTCTTTCAATATTCTTCTTACCCCTCAATATTCTTTCTTTTCTTTTCAATATTCTTCTTACCTTTTTTTTTTTTCTCTTCAATATTCTTCTTACTCCTCTTTCTTTTTCTTTCAATATTCTTTTTCTTTAATATTCTTTTCTTTCTTTTCTTTCAATATTCTTCTTACCCTCTTTCTTTTCTCTCAATATTCTTCTTTCTTTCCTTTCTTTTCTTTTCTTTCAATATTCTTCTTACCTCTTTCTTTTCTCTCAATATTCTTCTTACCCTCTTTCTTTTCTCAATATTCTTCTTACCCTCTTTCTTTTCTTTCAATATTCTTCTTATCCTCTTTCTTTTCTTTCAATATTCTTCTTACCCTCTTTTTTTTTCTCAATAATTCTTCTTACCCTCTTTTCTTTTTTCTCAATATTCTTCTTACCTCTTTCTTTTCTCTTTTCTTCTTTCTTTTTTTCTTCTTACCCTCTTTCTTTTCTCTCAATATTCTTCTTGCCTCTTTCTTTTCTCTCTTTTCTTATTTCCCCTTTCTTTTTTCAATAATATTCTTCTTACCCTCTTTTTTTTCTTTTTTTCAATATTCTTCTTACCCTCTTTCTTTTCTTTCAATATTCTTCTTACCCTCTTTCTTTCCTTTTTCAATATTCTCTTTTTTCCTTTCAATCCATTCTTCTTTTTTTTTTCTTTCAATATTCTTCTTACCCTCTTTCTTTCCTCTCAATATTCTTCTTACCCTCTTTCTTTTTTTTCTTTTTCAATATTCTTCTTACCCTCTTTCATTCCTTTCAATATTCCTCTCACCCTCTTTCTTTTCTTTTAATATTCTTCCCTCTTTCTTTTCTGTCAGTATTCCTCTCACCTTGTTTTCTTGCAATATTCTTCTCTCCCTCTTTCTTTCCTTTCAATATTCCTCCTCTTTCTTCTCTTTCAAAATTCGTTTTCCCTCCTTTTCTTTTCTTTTAATATTCTTCCTCTCTTTCTTTTCTTTCTATAATCTCCTCCCGTTATTTATGTCTCTTATCTTCTTACCGCTTCTCTCTTTATCACTCGTCTCGTATTTTTCGATCCCTTCTTCTTTATCTGAATCTGTTCACGTTGTTGTATCTCTTTCTCTCACTCTCTTCCTCCCACGACACGTAAGTAACCCCCCCCCTCTCTCTCTCTCTCTCTCTCTCTCTCTCTCTCTCTCTATATATATATATATATATATATATATATATATATATATATATATATTATATTTTTTCATCTATACGCATTTTTGTTGAACAGGAATCATCTTAGGCCCAGCGACATTCAGAAAATAATATAATTGACCGGGGAGTAAATTTCCTAATTAATATAAAAAAAAGCGAATAATCGATGATGAAGAAGAAGAAGAAGAAGAAGAAGAAGAAGAAGAAGAAGAAGAAGAAGAAGAAGAAGAAGAAGATTCCCTCAGGGATATATTTTAAGTCATGTTGAGGAGGGAGTAACGGAAATCAAGCATCATTGAAATAAGTAATCTATCCTCGAAATCAACCCAGTGAAAATAAATAATATATAAATACACCCGCATCTATGCGCTCACGAGATCCATCAACTGATTGGCTAACGTTGGAGAATGAAGGAAAGAATTTAGTGAAAAGGAGGAAAGAGTAAAATCTAGAGAAAAAGTAGTGTAAAAAGTTTTTTAAAAAGTCTAAATTACAAAAAAAACAAAAAAAAACCCAGAAGACAGCGCAACCTGAAATTATGAGCGAAATTTGGGCCTAATTAAGAAAGGCACTAAACACAGCGCGTCTTCCTCAAAATATGCAGTTCGTATTGTTTTGGTCAAAAATATGGAACAAAGCTGAAAAGAAGTATTAATAAAAGTCACGGAAGAACAGAGGAGGAATTATTCGGTTGGTGCAAAAAATAATGACGTCATAATGTCGTTTTTAACGTCAAAAAACGACATTCTTACGTCATTATTTTTGCACCAACCTAATAGAAAGAAAAAGAAATGAGGAAGTAACTCTTGTGTACCGAATGTAAGTTCAGGCATACAATTCAATATTTTGTTCCTAAATCCCCACCCACCCCGATACGACAAGCTTATTTTTGTCTATATCTCTGAGATGAGGTATTATGATTAATTGCATTATTTACATTATTCGGATTGTTATCGTCATCACTGCCATATTCACAACGTTTCGGCCGTTTTACGCTCCGGCTTTCTTCAGGTGATTGGAATTTTTCCTCAGTATTTGTCTATATCTGTGAAGTGAGGCATTATGATTACTTACATTATTTACGTCATTCGGACTGTTATCGTCATCTTCATTGCCATATTCACAAACTTTCGGCCGTTGTACGATCCAGCCTTCTTCAGGTGATTAGAATGTTTCTTCAATATCTGTCTATATCTCTGAAAGGAGGTATTTGTATTACTTGCATTATTTACATTATTCGAGCAGTTATCCTCATCTTCATTGCCGTATACACAACCTTTCGCCGATGCGTCCTTCAGGTGAACTGAACCCTTTATATCGTAAGCCGGGGAAGATTGTTCTAGTTCCACATGACATGCCTCTTCCGGGTGTCTCACTTATCTCTCTTTAACTCAACTCTCCACATTTTTGGTTCACCGCTGCCGTGGCCTGGTATTGAACTCACAACTTTTGAGTCTAGTCACAGGATCTGACCAACGTCTTTATCCACTGGGCCATGTGTAGGACAGCTTGTGAATATATAGTAAGGGAACTCTGAATACAAGAACGGATAAAGCTCTGGCGATTTACATACTTTACAATCATATAAAAATAATAGAAAAAGGATAGAGTTCATGGTTAAATATCAAAAGTGACTGTTGATTCTATATATTGTTGGACGAGTTTTTGAACTGATTCAGTCTTCAGTATCTGTCTATATTTCTGAGACGAGGTATTATGTATATTATTTACATTATTCGGACTATTGTCCTCGTCTTTGTCGCCATATTTATTACAAAGTTTCGGCCTTTCAGTATCTGTCTATATTTCGGAGACGAGGTATTATGTACACTATTTACATTATTCAGACTATTGTCTTCATCTTTGTCGCCATATTTATTACAACGTTTCGGCCCTTCAGTATCTGTCTATATTTCTGAGATGAGGTATTATGTACAGTATTTATATTATTCGGACTATTGTCCTCATCTTTGTCGCCATATTTATTACAACGTTTTGGCCCTTCAGTATCTGTCTATATTTCTGAGGTGAGGTATTATGTACACTATTTACATTATTCGGATTATTGTCCTCATCTTTGTCGCCATATTTATTACAACGTTTTGGCCTTTCATTATCTCTCTATATTTCGGAGACGTGGTATTATGTACATTATTTACATTATTCGGACTATTGCCTCCATCTTTGTCGTCATATTTATTAGCTAGCCTTCTTCAGGTGGTTGGAATGTCGAACTGAACCCTTTATTTCGCTCACTGGGACACATGGCATAGTGGATAAAGGCGATATTTAGATCCAGTGACAGGACCCAAACAGTGTGAATTCAATATCTGCTTAAGGCAGTGGAGAACTTTCAGAGCGAATTTAAGAGGAGATAACTGATAACTGACACACATTAAACATGGCACGTGGAACTAGAACAGTCTACCCCAGTGAGCGAAATAAAGGGATCAGTTCGACATTCCAACCGCCTGAAGAAGGCCGGAGCGTAAAATGGCTGAAACGTTGTAATAAATATGGCGACAAAGATGAGGACAACAGTCCGAATAATGTAAATAATGATTCTGTCTTCTCGATCTTTTATTGCTAATGCACGTGTCTCCAAGACTATATCCTTGGCTCTGCTTTCTTCCTAATTTTCATCAACGAAATTCCTGATGTCATGAGTTATCAACTCTGTATCAATGTTGATGACACAAATCTTTTCTCCTGTCTTGATAGTCTGATCGTTTCGATAAAGTCAAATTGGCAGCTTATCTAAAAGATGACCCGCAATCTGCTGTTAACTGTAACAACGAAAGACTTGTTATTTTAATGTTTTCAAAACGTCTTTCTATGCGTCATGAGAGGCTCTTTTCTGCCTTGTATCAGAATGGCTGTTGCTAACCTCCAGAAGAGTGACTCATTAAGCCTTCTCGTACTAATATGTTCTCTAACATGAAGTGGAATGATTATAGTGGAATGATTTGAGTTATTTCCCTTTAACTAAAACTCCAAGTTTTTGGTTTTTTTCCCCCTTTGCTGTGACCAGGAAATGAACTCACAACTCTTTGAGGCAAGTCAGTTTTTAATTACTTCAACAAAACATCAGTGTATGAATTTTGGTGACTTATAAATCTAATGTTTCAGTTACATTTTTCTACCAGATCTCATATTAAAATTTGTTATTATTGTTGTTTTTTTTTTTACTAGCAATCCGTATTGAATTAATGTTTTTGCTTGCTCGGAGATTTTTTTGACCTAGCAGATGTGCTGAGTCCTTAAGTGATGTTCTCTGTTTATTATTTCAAACTCATCTCACAGATGGTAGTGATCTCACTTTTTCCTCAATATATGTTCAGCCATGTCTGATTTTTCTATTTTCCCTCTTGTTACGTTATTACGGTGTTTCTGCAGTCTTATCTTAAAGGGGTGGCTTTTTTCTCCTTTATATTTCTTGCCACAGCTGCATGGGATGGCGTATGCACAGTTCTTAGTCATGTTCTCCTCTATGGGAAGTCTTACTCAGAAGAAGTACTCTGCGAAGTTTCAAACCACTTTTGTAGGTCATCCTGACGTTATATGGTCCGAATTTTCCCTGATAATCCTGAGTCAAACCGAAGCTGTTTTCTGAATGTTCTTATCATCTTGCAACCTTCTGTCGCTTCTATCATTTCTGGGATTATTTAATGCTGAAACATTTCAAATTGTACATGATTATGAATATACTAATCAAAGAAAGACTTATAGAAAGATAGAAACAAACAAACAAAAAAGAAGGAAAAAAAGGAAAAGCTAAAAAAAGACTGAAGAAAGGAAAATGGAGAAAAAATTGAAAAAATGATCAGTCGATGAGAGAATAGACAAAGGTGATTAAAATATACTAATTCAAGAAAATAGGACCAATTAATGATCAATTGATAAAGAGAAAATGAGGTGATTTAAAAAAAATAATTGAAGAAAGAAAGAAAGAATGAAAGAAAGAAAGGGAAATGGATAAAAAGAGCACGATAGACGAAGAAAAAGATAGAAACATAATTAAAATATTCTCATTCAGAAAAAATAAAGAAATAAAACTGGGGATTAAAAGGAGAAGAAAGAAAGAAAGAAACAAACAAAATGAAAGAAAGAAATGGATGAAAAGAAAGAATCTCGTCAATAGGTGTATGAAAAAATAATTAAAAAAATATTGAAGAAAGAAAGAAAGAAAGAAAGAAAGAAAGAAAGAAAGAGAAAAAAAATAAAAAGAACATGATCGATAGATGAAAAAAGATTCAAGCAAAATATTCTCATTGAGAAAAAACAAGTTATTGGGGTTGAAAAAAAGAGAAGAGAAGAGAAAAAAGAAAGAAAAACGAAAGAAAGAAATAAGAAAATGGATAAAAAGAAAGAATTTCGTCAATATGTGTATGAAAAAATAATTAAAAACAATTGAAGAAAGAAAGAAAGAAAGAAAGAAAGAAAGAAAGAAAGAAGAATGAAAAATATATAAGAAAGAAAAGAGAAGTAAAGAAGACGGATAAAAAGAAAGGGCTTGAAGAAAATGGACGAAAACAGATCTGGTCAATCGAAGTATAAAAAAAAACATCATTTCAGAACAAGAAAGTAAGAAAAATCAAAGAAAGAAAAAAGAAAGAAAGAAAGAAAAAAGAAAGAAAAGTAAAGAAGATGGATAAATGAAATGACCTGTTCAATAAATGAATGAAAATGAAAATATGATTTAAGAACAAAAGAAAGAAAGAAAGAAAGAAAGAAAGAAAGAAAGAAAGAATGTAATTTTGAAAATTGGTTCTGTGGAATAAACGACAGACAAAAGAATTGAGAGCGAATAAGAGCGAAAGTTGAAAACCCGAAGAAAAACCATTCAGATAATGAAAACAAGTGTCCTTTTTTTTTTTTTGCTTCTTGGGGAGGGGAGGTCTTTGTCTGTCTGTGCGTGTGTGTGTGTGTGTGTGTGTGTGTGTGTGTGTGTGTGTGTGTGTGTGTGTGTGTGTGTGTGTGTGTGCGTGCGTCTATGTATGTGCGTATGCGTGTATGTATGCGTGTGTATGTGTGCGCGCGTGTACGCACGTTATCTGGCCATGCTGTTAGGGTCTTCTGGGAAAGATAGTATATGATTGGAAGGGCGCTGAGATGGCATTATTGCTATTTATTCTTTGTATTATTCTTTTTAGCCTGATTTGGACGAATACAGGAGATGTGATGTTTACGAGAGAAAATGTTTTCAGTTGCACCGTGGGGATTTAGGCCAGGAGCTCCCACGGCACCCCCCCCCCCGATTACTTCTCTATCAGCTCTTTCTTATTATTCGTTTCTTTCCGATCTTGGACAACTCCGATGAAACCTCCTGTCGCATCCTCTCAAGGGGAGGGAGCACTTTTTAAAGATTGCCCCTTCCAAGCCTTCATGAATTATTAATTAGTTAGATTGCAATTAAAAATAAAAACGAATCAATCTTACATGTCATAACATCATTATGACGTCAGCGGGGCCTGATAATTACAAGGGTGGGATGGGCTGGTAATTGTGTGAAAATCGAAAAGAATCGGGAAAAAAGGCAAAAGAGAGAAAAGGGTGTGGAGGGTGAGTTATTTAGGATGATCCAGGGTACAGGAGTTGGTCAGTGGTTTTTCTTGTGGCTCCTCGAAAGCTTTGTTTTAAAAGAAAGAAAGAAAAGAAAGAAAGAAAAGAAAGAAAGAAAGAAAGAAAGAGAGAAAGTAAGAAAGAAAAGAAAGAAAGAAAGAAAGATAAGAAAAGACAGAAAGAAAAGAAAAGAAAAGAAAAATGAATGTCCAAATGAAAGAGAAAAGGGAAGAAAAAGAAGAAATAAATAAAAGAAAATGAAAGCAAGAAAACAGGAATGGTTTAACTGGCAAGGAAATAAAAAAACATGGTAAATTGAAGAAAAGAATAAATGAAAAATGTAAGGAACAATGAAAGAAACGAGAAAAATCGTATAAAAAAGAAAGAGAGAAAGAAAGAAAGAAAAATAAATAAGAAAAAGAAACAAAGAAAGAAATTAAAAATAGATAAGTAAAAAAGAAAAATAGATAAGGAAAAATAAAGAAAAAAGAAACAGGAAAAAATTAATTTGTAAAGTAAGAAAAGATGATAAGATTAAAGAAAAGGGCAAGAAAGAAAGAAAGAAAGAAAGAAAGAAAGAAAGAAAAAAGAAAATAAAACAAAGGGTACAGAAGAAAGAAACAGAAGAAATGAATTGTAAAGTTGAAAAAAATGATAAATTTGAAGAAAAGAGCAAAAACGAAAGTAAGAAAAAGAGAAAGAAAAAAGATTGATAGAAAGAAAGAAAGAAAGAAAGAAACAAACAAACAAACAAGGAATACTATGGAAGAAAGAAAGTTAAATTAGAAATAAAATGTAGAGAAAATGAAAAAAAATTGGCAATAAAAGAAAAAGAACGTGGATAAAATAAGGAAAAATATAAAATTGAAAAGAAAGAAAGAAAGAAATTAAGGAAGAAAGAAAGAAAGAATCCGGACAGGCTAAAGCTTGATAATAATAATCCTAATCATCATCATCGTCGTCGTCTTTATGGTTAACGGTTTGAAATTATCAATGATTATCAAATGATAGCGTTTCGCTTTAGAGGTGTTTTCTGCGTAACAATGGAAAAGATTTTCTCGTTTCTGATGAACATTGGCTTTTCAACATTACTATCAATATCAAATTACATAGTTTTCTTCTGATCATATTATTTCTGATATTTATTTATATTTTCCTCTTTATTTCCTCTGTCCGACAGCGACATCAATTAGTTTATATGTGTTTTGTCTTTGTTTACTACGTCAAGATATATTGTCTCTTGGATGAATCCATTAGGGAATTACATATGTAACACGAAGAGAAAATAATGACTGACTGGTCGGTCAATGAATACTGAATGTTTCCTTATAAGGAAACGGCTGATATTACCATAAATATTATTATTGTTTTTTGGATGGGATAAATAGAGTTAGATCTCTGGTCTACTGTACATCAGCATTTCATGAAACGCCCGCTTTTCAGATGACAACTGTCTTCAGATCACCAAAAGTTGCTTTTTTTCTGATATATCAGAAAATACAGTAGAATCGCTCATATCCGGAAACTCATATCCGGAAACTCATATCCGGAACTGATTTTAAGGAAAAACAAATAAATTATGTAATGTTAATGAAAAGTCATTAAATTAACTATGCCACGTATGCAAAACAAATAATGTAACGAGGATTTTTTAATCGCTGTTGCATGATGATTCTTCTTCTTCTAATGTCAGTCTCAACATTTACCGCATTTCGTTTTGCTTTTGTTCTTGAAATTTTTTAAACGAAATACATATTTTAACTTTGTGTGCGTTCTTGCAATCGTCATAGCTGAATGCTGGCTTTCTTTCCATAAAACTGGTAATTTTTTCAATAGCTTTTTCAATCTCAGTTCAGGTTTCATCATAATCATGTTTTTTTTTTCCTAGTTTATTTTGATAGTGTGAACGATGGAGAATATTTTCTTTGAAAGATTTTATATCATACAATGTTGATTTTCCTATGTTGAACTCAGCCATTAATTACAATGATCTTTCACCAACGTCTAGTCTGTTTAAAATTTCCACTTTTGGCGATAACTTTAAAGTTGTTCTTTTCCTCTTATTCCTATAATCTTTTGCACCAATGCAAGCCATTAGGGTGAAATATGCATAAGCCATTATCTAAAGTAAATTTCCTGATAATCAGAAATTTTAAATCAATTACATATCACCCAAATAGTTCAAATATACACATCAAAATCATATCCGGAAAGTCGAGATTCCGGATATAAGGTACTCCGGATATAAGGGATTCCGGATATGTTATCCCGGATATGAGGGATTCCGGATGTGAGGGATTCCAGATATGAGGGATACCGGATATGAGTGATTCTCCTGTAGTTTACGCACTCTTTTGCTTTCCTGTTTGATGACTTTTTCCTATAGACTCAACATTACATACCTGTTTTTAATCTATAGCTATATCCATATTTAAAATATTCTCACGTATTCAATGATACTTACATACTTATGAGTCAAAATGATACATTTGATAACGAAATGTTGGTCATTTCTTGCTATGGCAGAGGGCTAGCGTTTCCCAGTGATCCAAACAGCGAAGCAGTCTGAGTATCAACTCCTGTAGGGCCACCCATGGCGGTAAGTTCGAGAAAGCGAGACCAGATTGAAGAGCTCAGACCCCGAAGACATCAACGGCGGAATAAGCAAAGATCTACACGATCTCAAAGACCAAACCGGCGGAAGAGGGCATTGCCAGTCGGACTGGCGTAATCCAAGCGGACCTTGGCAAACCAAGCATCTGACAGCCAGATGCAACCCACGATTGCCAGAACTCGACTGTCTCTAACCTCTTTGAACTGTGAGGGTGGCGCTTCTGGTTAAATGTGTGGGCGTCACCGTCGCACACGGATGTCCACCAAAATCAAATTCACGCGAATGGCTGCGTCAAACTCTCTTTGATTCGCAACAATCTCCGCCACCGTATGTATCAGGGAAATAGGGAGTAAGTATGACGATCCCAGCGCACAGATGCGATCGGATATGAGCTCCGTAGGAAAAATAAATTCACAAGGTATCAAGCACGTGGTGTCTATTTTAACAGTATCATTACCACTTGCACACTCGATCCATCTCCCTGGTAGATTCTCATTGGAATCAATCCTCACAGTCAGGGCCAAACCGGCAGATGACGGGAGCAGGAATCGGGCTGGTGCAACCAAGGTGGACCTCAACAGACCAACCATCCTACGGCCCTATGCAACCAGCTTTGCCAGATCTCGCCTGTCTCAATCTCCTTTGACCTGCGAGGGTGGCGCTTCTGGTTAAATGTGTGGGCTTCACCGTCGCGCACGGATCTCCACCGAAATCAAATTCACGCGAATGGCTGCGTCAAACTCTCTTTGACGACTCTTCAGGTGTAGGCTGGGATTTCACAGCCATCTCCACCGTCGACACCAGAGGGGAGAAAAAGAATAAGGAGAAAGAATGACGTTCCAGATGCCCGGATGCTAGAGTGTGCGAACCTACTTACGTAATAGCTAGAGGTGGTGGGGAAGTGGTTGATTCAGACGTAATCAGAATTTGATAAACCAAGAAATTATAATGTGGATATAAAGTGGGGGATCCATTCTATAGTGCAACCAATACATCCCTCACTTTGTGATCACTCTATTTTCTATATATTTATATTCCAGAGAATTTAAATAAATCTAAAAACATGCTTCTGTAGCTAATTAGTATTTGATTGATTAGTTTTCTTTGCTCTATCAAAGCATTGCAGGTTATTTAAAGCCCCAAAATATTTTTAGATCATAAGAATTTTTTTTTTTTTGCGGGGTAGGGCAGAAGAATTGGATTCATACCTTTCCTAAGGTTACGTGCCTATAAGTGAGGATTATGAACCCAATGGGAGTTAGAACTCTTTCAAGCAATTATCCATTACACCACCTTCTGTCGATGGATGACTGTCATTGACCAGACTCAATGTTGCTTAACTTCGAAGATCGTACGGCAATCTGTGTTTCAACATGATCTGGTCAAAAGCCTCCTAAAATATTAATACATATGTGCGAACCTACTTACGCATGAATATATACATACAAACACAAAATAAGATGTACAATGCCAAACGATCATTGGCTAATAAATCACTAATACATTTTCTACAGGCAATTTACAAATCGCAGTAATGCGACAATATTGGAATCGCTTTATTTTTTAAGTAGTCAGATTTATGCACTTTTGGGAGAAGTGGCTCACAGAAGCTTCCTTAAGTCTCCCCAAAGTTCGCACGTTGATTGATTAATGCCAACCAATCAGATCATTTGCACGTGAAGAATATTTTTTCCCGCGCAATGAATCGGAGCCTATAGTCACTTATTTAAGCCAAGATTTTTCTCATCTCAATCAGTGAGACCTCAGCTGCTAAACGAATCTACAACAGTTGGAGCTCCAGTTCTAACCATGCGCCAACCTTCTCACTGACACGCACATCCACATGCTGATGATAATTTTTACACCTTCACTAAAATCTGCCTTTGACACAATATTTTTCAACAGTAATATCACAAGAACAATCATATCATGAAACACTCATGAACATTTATCCAGTGAACTTTAAACCAAATAATTATCTCTCACTGAACTCTTAAATTCCAGGCAAAGAGAAGCAACTCTTGATTAGTTTAACCTTTCTTACTTAAATGCATGTTTTCTTTCAGATCGTTGTTTGATATTGTACATCTTGTTAATATACATATATTTTATGTGCAACAATTCTTCTTGTGTGAGTCCTGTTTTCTTATCAAAGTTAAATTAATGTAGTAAAGTCCCCCAGAAGAGGATGCCTACTACTACTACTAATACTAATACTACCATTTCCATGGTAAATATTCAGCTGGAATTTATTCTTTAATTCCACCAGTTCAAACAGTTTCACCCTTGACATGTCATGATAATTTCACGAAGTTTTTTATTCACACCGTATCCAAGAAATGAAAAGACACCAAGTTAGATTCTTTTCTAATCACGGTAATCTTAACCTTTTCAAGACAAGGATCAATCCTTCTTACCCACATAACCTTCAGATCTTACTATCCCCTCTTTCATTCCTATTAGTCAGTTATGTGCCATGCGTGATCATGTATTTTTCGATACATGACAGACGAGGCAGATTTTTTTTTTCCTGCAATAGACCAGTTGCTATCCAAGGCTATAGAATCCGGTCCGAAGGGAAGAAGAAGAAGATTCATACCTTTCCCAAGGGTATTAGCACGTAAGTGAATGTAATGGATTCGACTGGAATTCGAACTCGGCTCAATCCATTACTCCAACGTGCCTCCTGTTATGAGTTATGGTCATTTCATGAGTCAGTATGTTATGTGGCATGCGTGATACAAGCGTAGGCGATCTTTTGATACATGACTGACGAGGCAGATTTTTTTCCCGCAGTAGGTTGCCATTTCTTTCTGCGGTAGACCAGTTGCCATCCAAGGCTATATAACCCGGTCTGTCCTGCTATTTAGCCATAGCTGGAGGGAGAAGAAGAAGAGGATTCATACCTTTCTCAGGGGTATTAGCACGTAAGCGGATGTAATTGATTCGACTGGAATTCGAACTCGGCTCAATCCATTACTCCAACGTGCCTCCTTTTCTGAGGGTTACGGTCATTTTATGAGTCAGTCAGTTATGTGTCATGCATGATACATGCTTAGGCGATACATGACTGACGAGGCAGATTTTTCTCCCGCAGTAGGTTGCCATTTCTTTCTGCGCTAGACCAGTTGCCATCCAAGGCTACAGAACCCGGTCTGCCCTGCTATTTACCCATAGCTAGGAGGAGAAGAAGAGGATTCATGGCTTTCCCAAGGGTATTAGCACGTAAGGGAATGTAATGAATTCGACTGGAATTCGAACTAGGCACTCCGATTCCTAAATCCAAGCCGTTATCCATTACTACATCTCATTCATCATAACCATCACACTATCACACATCTCATTCATTATAAACATTTTAACAGTAACCCTCTACCTTGAGTGGCTCTTGAACCTTCTATTGGTTGAACTTTAGTATTAATCCTTTACATTTCCAGGGCTTTTTCGCGTGTTGTATCGAAATGATCATGATTGTTTTCAGATTTATAAATATTGTAAGGCAACTCAGCTTATTTGGCAAATAGAATGTGTTGATATATAACGTTTCACATAATAAAAACCTATGCATCACATGTGATACAGGGAACGTATAAATCATGAGTTATTTACACTATGCTCTGTATACGCACGTGATGCACAAGCTTTTATTATGTGAAACACTATATATCAGTACATTCTATTTGCCAAATAAGCTGGGTTGCCTTGCAATACTTATAAATCTGAAAAGAGGCAAGTGTCCTGTGGTCATGTATGATGCCCAAAATATTAAATTAGGCCTTTCCTCAGATGTCCTGCTCAATAGTAGACACATTTCTTAAGCGTCCTTAGTTTTACCACTCTTTTAAAATCATAGCTCGTGTGCGCCACATGAGACACAAACGTGGAAATCACATATCCCGTGCATCACATATGACTGCGCAGGACAGGCAAAGGGTTAAGAAACCTCCTAGTTGTAAGTCAGTCAATTAAGTGCCATTCGTGAAACACATTTGGGTGAACATGTATCTTTTGATACATTGACGAGGCAGATTTTTTTCTTGTAGAAGGTTGGCATTTATTTCTGTGGTGCACTGGTCGCCAACCAAGGTTAAAGGTGATAATTATTTCAATAGAGTGAAAAAATAGGTGCCTTTCCTTTGAGACTTTACATTATCAGTCAAGCGTCTTGTGGTCATATATAATGGCCAAACTATTAAATTAGGCCTTTCCTTAGATGTCCTGCTCGACAGTAGACTCTTTCCTTAAGCATCCTTAGTTTTACCACTCTTTTAAAATCATGGCCCGTGTGCACCACACGAAACACAGACGTAGAAATCACAAATCTTGTGCATCACATATGAATGCGCGAGACAGGCTAAGGGTAAAATAAATAACCATTTATTTGCTTGTCTTGATTGTCTGCCCTTAGTTTGCCAAGTTAGACATATTCTCGATTTCGAAGAACCATTTTTTTTTCTATCTGAATCTCAAATTATTGTTGTAAAAATATGAGCGAAAAGATCTTGATTTCAGAGTGTTTCAAATTGGCTGGTGACAGATTAAAATAAAGGATGAAATAGCATGGTGGGGTATACCCACATTTATTTTTTATTATTTTCTAATTTTATAAAAAAAGAAGAAGAAAAGACGTCGAGAATGAAAAGCATTTTCATTATGAAAAAAAATATCTACTTAACCGAGTCTCGTCAACAAAGAAAACTGCATAGAATCCTTTCTGAAAGAAGACTAAATTTGGGGAAAATTAAAGTTTCATAACGGTGTCATGAATCCTATCACATTGGCCACAATTAAGCAAAATATATTTGTCTCTTATTACGAGACGGGAGGATTACTTTGGTAACAAAAACAAGTGTACTAAACTGCTACGCACCATCTGTCCTTTACGGCAGCGAATGCTGGACGGTTTCCTCAAAGACGAAGAAGAGACTCAAGGCAACAGAGGTATGGTTCTACAGAAGGATGCTAAGGATATCATGGACTGAGCAACGATGAGATTTTGGAGAGGATACAAAAAAGAAGGAAGCTTATACTTAACATAAGGAAGAGGCAGCTGAAATTTCTGGAACTCGTAAAGAGGAAAGAGGGCTTGGAAACTCATGAAACGTATGAAGAGTAATGAGATAGGAGAGATAGTTGTAACAGAGAAAAGAGTGTCTGAATTGCTGCGTAATATCTGTCCTCCTTTACGGCAGCGAATGTTGGACGATCTCCTCAAAGACGAAGAAGAGACTCAAGGCAACGGAGGTATGGTTCTACAGAAGGATGCTAAGGATATCATGCACCGAGCAACGATGAGGTTTTGGAGAGCATACAAACAAGGAGGAAGCTTATATTTAACATCAGGAAGAGGCAGATGAAATTTCTGGGACACGTAATGAGGAAAGAGGGCTTGGAAACTCAGGAAACATATTGAGAGTAATGAGACAGGGGGGGAGTTAGTGGTAACAAAGAAAAGAGTGCTGAACTGCTGCGTGGCATCTGTCCTACTTTACGGCAGCAAATGTTGGACGGTCTCCTCAAAGATGAAGAAGAGACTCGAGCCAACGGAGGTAGGGTTCTACAGCAGGATGCTAAGGATATTATAGACTGAACATGTGAACAACGTTGAGATTTTGGAGAGGATGCAAACAAGGAAAATGCCTTTACTTAACATCAGGAAGAGGTAGCTGAAATTTCTGGGACATGTAATGAGAAAAGAGGGCTTGGAGAATCTGATACTCACAGTTCGAATAGAGGGAAAGAGAGACAAGGTAAAGCAACGCATAACATACCTGGCAGGCTTAAGCAAGTGGATGACAGAACATGGTCTGGGGGAAGTAGCAAAGGGACAAAACTTATTGAGAGCTACAAGGGATAGGGAGAAAGTGGAGAGCCATGATCGCCTACGTCTTGAAGGGACACGGCACATAAAGGTCGAAAAGAAGGAAATAGAGACAAGGGAAAACAACGCATAACATACCTAACTGGCTTAAGCAAGTGGACGACAGAACATGGCCTGGTGTAAGTAGCAAAGGGACAAAACTTATTGAGAGCTACAAGTGATAGGAAAAAGTGGAGGACCATCATCACGTACGTTCTGTTGAAAAAATAAATGACAAACTGATCTTGCACTGGGTAGAAATATAAGAACCTATGAGAAATTTAAGGGAATGCAATAGCCTGTAAGAAACGCAGAAGATATGTAATACCCGGATGAAATATAGGCAAAATGTTTTAGCGATGAGAAGTGTCGAGGGAAGGCAAATGAAAATTTAAAAAAAAAAGAAAAAATAATAGCCAATACGAGGCATCTTTTGCCGTACGTCTTTCCAAGTAAGACAATAAAGCTACAATGCGTCCTGGGTAAGACGATAAACTACATCCGCGTCCTGGATAAGACGATAAACTACGTCCGCGTCCTGGGTAAGACAATAATCTACATCCGCGTCCTGGGTAAGACGATAAACTACGTCCTACAGTAAAGGCCTAACAGCGGGATAACAGCTGCGACATTACTCTATTTATTGAACAATTTAGTTCATGCCACATCGACTGAAAAACTCCCACAACAAAAAAAAAAAAATTATTAAATTACCATATTAGTAAATAATGAATTCTCTTAAATTTAAAAAAAAAATTCAACCATAGCGTTGCGACTTCACGCTCCAAAATTATCTTATCTTAATACCACATTTCTAAAAAACATATTTCGATTAACATTTAATCTTTCGTGTCCCGCTACTACTTGGATTTACTAAAAAAAAAAAACAAATTAATTTCCATGCCTGAGGATGGCTGTAAGTACAGCTGAAAGTACTAGCAAAATAAAAAAAAAGACCTTATACAGTTTGAAGTTATTAAAAAAAGGATCATTACATTCATCGAAAGGTTCGTGGGTTAATATAACTTTTATAAATTTGTTTGCGAAGATATTTTTCGACATTTATATCATTAACTTTACTAATTTACTTTTTTTATGAATGATTCATGTAATATATATATATATATATATATATATATATATATATATATATATATATTATATTTAAGCAGCAAATTCTTTTAGACATGTCTGATTGAATAAATTACAAACATAATGTCTGATAATTTTTAACAAAATCTGTTCATACCCACGAATAACCATCAGCGTATTGATGTTAAAAGGATGAGAGCAATGTCCTATAGCTGTTTAAATTTCTTTTATTTTCGTTTCTCAAGTACTTTCGATCTTGTTCCAAGATCACCTTCAGGGGTGCAAGTAATACAAAACTATATGTTGTTCATTAATATAAGTATTTGTACAAAGATGTGCGTTGTTATCCATTCCCGCAATTTTTCATTATGCATTGAAATGCAAAATGGTTGAGCGTTCATTAGAACGTGAAAAAAACTTATCCATTATGAAATTTTTTCTCTCTATGTTATAATGTCATAGTCACGCACGCATTGAAGCGTGAAAAAACTGTTCCTTTACAGGCATTTCAGAACATTACTACAGTAACCATAATAGATTCTGTTCAGTGCCGGCTTTAATTTTTTAATGTAAATTGATTCTAGTCATATATATATATATATATATATATATATATATATATATATATATATATATATATATATATAAAATTATCTAGTGACAAACAATCTAGTTGCAGCATTTAATTAAGAAACGGTTTGTACATATTGTGGAAACTATTTCGGGAGTTATCGTGAACCTGTCTTCTTACGAGCTTTGTGAGCTAGAGTCTAGTATACTCTCGCATGGCCTTGACCACTGCGTTCCATTTAGGATTCCTGATAAGGAAAAAAAAATTTTTTTCCGAATTTGAAGTGTTATCATCACAGTTGTGCAGACTTGTGCCTCGCTCTTCTGACTCACTCTCTAATCTTAAGGCTACTCTCAATAGTTTGGCACATACTTATGCTTTAACTCCTGTAGCCCTTTCGGTGTCTAAGTGGAGTCAACAGCACCGTTCCGTGGTCAGGAGTTTAAAGGCTAATAATAACTTGGTTATTACTCGTCCTGATAAAGGGGCTGGCATTGTCCTATTGGACCATTCTGATTATGTCGCCAAAATGCAATGCATTCTTGGTGACACTACGAAATTTCTTCCTCTTGGTCCAGTAGAGACACATGATCGTACTATTCTTTAGAAATCAAATTTCAAAATATATATATATATATATATATATATATATGTTTGTGTGTGTGTGTATATATATATACGTGTATATATATATATATATATATATATATATATATATATATATATATATACACGTATATATATATGTGTGGGGATGTATGTGCGTGTGTGTGTGTTTATTTAGGTGTCAAATACTCTTTTAGGCATCAATAATTGAATAATTACCAAACATTATGTCTGCTTATTTTGATCATAATCCTTTCATATTCACGAATATTTTTCGTATATTACACTTAAATGAGGCAAGAAATGCACTGTAACAGTGAGAATCGCTTTTATTTTCCAAGTAATTTACATCTCTTTCTTGAGTCATTTAACTGTAATACACGGGAAAATATTTGTCAATATGAAAGGATGATGGTCAAAATAAGCAGGCACAATGTTTGCAACTTATTTAATCATATATATATATATATATATATATATATATATGTGTGTGTGTGTGTGTATGTGTGTGTGTGTGTGTGTGTGTGTGTGTGTGTGTGTGTGTGTGTGTGTGTGTGTGTGTGTGTGTGTGTGTTATTGATTTTAATACCTATACTCAAGGCGGTGGGAAAAAAACCGATAATAAAATTTGTTAAATAAAAAATATTTGATCAAACCGATATCAGGGGAAAAAAATTGAGTAAAAAATTATTAAAAACATATGTATTGTGTGTGTGTGTGTGTGTGTGGAACGTATTGTGTTTGTGTTTGTCTCGTGGGCATTATAATTTATGTTTGGAGGTTGTCCTCAAGATGATTTTTGTGTAAGAATTTTAGGACAAAACCGGTCGTTACGTATACGTAAGATTCTTTAAGAATAGGTTTAATAAAGGTTAGTGATGTAATATACTGAACAAAAGAAACACACACACACACCAGAAATACAAACATATATATACATATATATATATATATATATATATATATATATATATATATATATATATATATATTAATTAATTAAATAAATAATGGTATTCTTTTTTGTGCAGCCTCGTTCTCAATCATAAAAAGGTAATCATGACGTAACGCTAGTCAAGGTTCCCAAATAATTTCTGGACTCAGACAAAGGAATTTTAACTACCACAAAACATAGCATTGATTCTTGATAATGACTGATCGATGGTCAAATTTAATTAAACAAAAGTTTAACCACAATTTCGAACAGAATACTCAAAACTTTACCCAGAAATTGAAAAAATATAATAAAAAATTAAACAAACATCTATATACAGACATATATATATATATATATATATATATATATATATGTGTGTGTGTGTTGACGGCAAAAATATAATAGTATCATCTACATAAAAAATGGCTAAAAATAATGGAAGCCTTATTAATAAAAACAAAAGCATCAATATTCAATAATATCAACTATGAATATGGACACAATATATTGACCGTGTTTTGAAAATGAAAACATTATTTATGTTATTCGGACTATTGTCCTCATCTTTGTCGCCATATTTATTACAACGTTTCGGCCCTTCAGTATCTGTCTATATTTCTGAGATGAGGTATTATGTACATTATTTACATTATTTGGACTATTGTCCTCATCTTTGTTGCCATATTTATTACAACGTTTCGGCACTTCGGTATCTGTCTATATTTCTGAGATGAGGTATTATGTACACTATTTACATTATTCGGACTATTGTCCTCATCTTTGTCGCCATATTTATTACAACGTTTCGGCCCTTCAGTATCTGTCTATATTTCTGAAATAAGGTATCATGTACACTATTTACATTATTCGGACTAGTGTCCTCATCTTTGTCGCCATATTTATTATTACAAAGTTTCCAGCGTCGTAAGCTCCGGCCTTCTTCAGGTGGTTGGAATGTCGAACTTAACCCTTTATTTCGCTCACTGGGGTAGACTGTTTTAGTGCCATGTTTAATGGATGTCTGTTATCAGTTATCTCCTGTTAATTTACCACCAACTTCTCCACTGCCTTAAACGGGTATTGAACTCACACTCTTTGGGTCTTGTCACCGGATCTAACTAACGCCTTTATCCACTGTGCCATGGGTCCTTGAAACGAAACGTTTTTTTTCATCCCACTACCACAAAAACGACAATATACGTAACAATATATAAATCCCCAATTTAAAAATTAATCAATTTGTCTGATAGCGTGAAACCCAGGGTCACAAACTCACATCAATCCAACGAAATATAATATATATATATATATATATATATATATATATATATATATATATATATATATATATATATATATATATATATATATATATATATATATAATATATATGTTTTATATATCAAGTACAGTATTGGGGAAATTGTTGACAAAGTGGAAAAGTTAACTTGTGCAGGGTTTCTATCTTCAGTACAATTTCTATATATATATATATATATATATATATATATATATATATATATATATATATATATATATCAGTGTGTGTGTGTTTGAAATCTAATCTCAGGCCAAAAAAAGTGATATGGGACTGTCATTTTTTTTTTGGCAGTTTTCTATTCCTGTGTCCACAGCCAAAACAGAAGGGAGAATTATCGATATGGTGGATCGGTTTTGGTGTGAGAAAATCAAAGTTGGGAAAATTTTGGCTCATTTACAAAAACATTATGTCCCAGAATTATTTGCCTGCAAGGTTTCAGTGGCTCTAAAACAATGTAATGGTCAAATGTTAAGGCAATTTCTATAATCCCTCTCTCCTCTCTCTCTCTCTCTCTCTCTCTCTCTCTCTCTCTCTTGCAAACTAAAATCCTTACATTTGCTTACATTTGCCTTGATAAAGTCTATCAGTGGGGGAAACGTGTAGTCTCAGTGAAGTATTCTTTTTTTTCTTTATCATATATATATATATATATATATATATATATATATATATATATATATATATATATAAGACTATTCAGTAAATCGAATCGAGTTCTCTCAGTCACTGTATGCTTATTTAAAAATAAACGCGCTTAAATTCAGCGTTGTCCCTGCCGTGCGCCAACGGCTTAGTGATAGAATCACCCGCGTAATGTTACTTCAGTCGGGTTTCGATCCTAGCTAGAGGAAACCGGACGTCTAGCCCTACTGTTGAGCTGTGAGACAGCGAAACAGTCTGTATGTGTATGACAATATATACTTTGGCAGCAATCCCTATTTTATACAAGTTCAATTAAAAAAACGAATGACTAGTTACCGTGGTTAATTTTTATTATATATATATATATTTATTACTGACCTAGAAGCCGCTCTTCGGTCGGATATTGGAATGGCTCCTGTAGAGGGCTCTTGGGACTTTGGCCTTTTACCTTCAGCCTCCTATATACTTAAAAGTTATAAGAATTTAGAAACAATAAATTTATTTTATTTTTATTCGACATCTTAATTCAACATAATCTTCCTTTTTATACGCAAACGATCTTCGTTGTCTGTTTATATTATTTGGCGCGCAATTTTTATTTTCTTTTAAAATCACCATTCTTTATCACTCCTTCACATAAAGTCACTCTTAAAAGACCTTAGGGAACATGGACGATGTAATATTTCGAATACGTCACTGTACGCGTGATGGAAAAAACAAAACATATGAGCAACGTTCTGTGCCCCACTTAAAATTTTTAAATATGGTTTCATTAGACGATATCAATTGCAATTGCAACGAAATAAAGTTAAACCTTTAAGAAAGAACTGTTTTTTAAACCTTTCACTCTGTACGATATTTAAATTTAATTTTAAATGAGTTATTTAATTAATTAAATTAATTTTATCGGGTGTAACTACAGTAGTTACTACCTGTTACTTTAGATTGTTTATGATTCGGTGAGATCGAAAAATGGACGAAACGACGGACGCACGTACACTGCGCTTTAATCATATAGATTGTATCTATTATTATGAGAAAAGAAAAATTGATAAAAACTTTACCGCAGTACATTATCAGTCATTTTTAATGAAACTTTTATATATATATATATATATATATATATATATATATATATATATATATATAATGTGTGTGTGCGCGTGGTGTATTTATTGACATTGTCTGTAAGTAAGGGTTATTGTCTTTGTTTAGAATAGATGAGGCTTTGTTTATATGAATACAAGTGTGTGTGAATGCATGTGGTGGAATAATCGCTAGAAATCGATGAGGTTTTTTTTTTGTTGTTTTTTTTTTGCCGATAGCCAGACATTGTTGCCAAGTAGGTACGGTTTAAAATCAGGCTGGAGTTCGATAACTTTGATACTTGTGAAAGTAAATTGTTGAAAGAGACGATGACGTAGGTAAATTCAAAAGATAGATAGATAGATAGATAGATAGATAGATAGATAGATAGATAGATAATCAAGAGACTGTGATAAGTAGATAGATATGAACAGAGATATGACACATGTCATAAGAAATGTTTTTGCAATGTCGCGGTGCGTAGCACGATGCTTTCAAGAAGGCGGCCTGACTCGTCTAGAATCAGGTCGGGGGTTGCTGTTCGAGCCGATAAGATGCGAAACCCGAAATCGGCGATGAGAACAGTGCATCAATGAAGACCACCCTTGATGCATCTAAAATATATGATTTAACTATATAGATATATAGAGAGAGATAGATATATACATAATCAAGAGACTGAGACACACACACACACACACACACACACATATATATATATATATATAGATCGATAGATAATCAACAGTTTGAGATAAGTAGATAGATAGATAGATAGATATGAACAGACTTTCTAGATATATACGAACAAACTAGCTAGATACATATAACAGAATATATATATATATATCAATGCTTGAAAGACAAAGATATGAATAAAGGTAGATAAGTTATATAGATATATGAATACTATATATATATATATATATATATATATATATATAGACTATATATATATTCTATATATCTAATTATAGATTCTAGACGATTATTTTCGCCGGAAGTACATGTTCTTAGTTCTTTTCTTTTTTACCCTTTTTCCCTTGGGTATTGGTTTGTTCACATATATATATATATATATATATATATATATATATATATATATATATATATATATATATATAATATCTAATAATCTTATAAATATAAGCAGCTATACTGTCCGGCAAAAAACCTTAGGTGAACTAAGAAACATGTAGTTCCGGCGAAAATAATCGTCTAGAATCTAAGTTCAGAGTCCAAAGAAAAAAGCCTCCGTCACGTAAAAATAACTAAGCAAAGTGCTCAATACGCTAAGTAGAACAAACTAAGTAAATTAAAAATAGTTAGACATACCTACCTAGGTTTACCCTGACGATGCGCGTAGATGAAACCTAGGTAGGTTTGTCTGGCTTTTTAGGTTTGCCTACTATATATATATATATATATATATATATATATATATATATATATATATATATATACAGCATACAACAGCTGGTCGGTGATCCGTTGTTGTATTCTGGTGCAGTTGCATGTCTTTAGTCTACCAACTGTTGTTTCGACTTGCATTTAGATCTTGGTCAGTCTGAGAACTTTCCTACTGACCGGTGTAGACAGATATGAAAAATAGACCACATAGATAGATAGATAGATAGATAGATAGATAGATAGATAGATAGATAGATAGATAGATAGATAGATGACTAAGCTGGTACTAATCTGTTGGGCGATACATTCCAATGCAAAAACAAATACTTCAGAATGGCGTTTCTTTGTCCATGTTTCGATCTTTCTAGATAATCACCGAGAATCACTGATGGGTCGATAGCAATATGACAATTTTCAAATAATAGATCGGGAAATGCGCCAAAAATGAATTTAGTCTCAACGGTTGAAAGAAATGTAAAAAAAAAATCTAAACCTAAGACTCTTGGAACCAGTAACAGGAAGCAAAAATAAAATAAACGCCTAAAGTTCCAAAGTTCATATTCAAAACGGTTAGAAGCAAAATACTGCTTTTTGGCAAATGACCAATTCCGCTAGTGCGATTATCTGTTTTGGCAGTTACATTCTTTGGACTGAAATCTTTGCAATTTCGGAGCTGACACTGAGAAGAGAAAAGAATAAAGGAGAGAAAACCATGACAAAACTCATTTTCTTTTCTATTATTTGGTTTGTCACTTTAGTTGACCGGTCAACGTACTTTTGTGAAAACGAAGATTTCCTATCCTTTCTTTAACCAACAACCGAAATATTTCTGACTTTCTCAGGTCATTTTAACCTTGACTGTCCAAGACAAAAATTCTAAATTGAAACGAAGAAATAACTTCCAATTCGACTCGTATCTGAATCCTACACCCGCTTTAATTTCCTTTCTTTCACTATTCGGTCAGTTTTAGACCCACTGGAGTGACAGTGTGTAATCGATTTCTATTGTTTCCTCAGAGTATGCCATTTGCAGTGGTGTGCAATAATTTGAATCTATTTTCGGTATGTATGATGAAATGTGTTTGGCCTTGAAAAATATTGCGTCATCCATGATTCCATCAGATTTTTTTCACGCCCAAACACTATTGTCTTGACTGTCGATTAGTCGTCTTAAGGCCATTTTCTGCGTTAGACGATACTCCAAGGCAGCGGACGAAAACTATAACACTGCACGAACACACTGGCAAGCCTTACCAGTGAGCAAATCAAAGTCCTATAAACTCCCCTGATTTAAATCCAATCGAGAATCTGTGGTCAATCTGCAAGGAAAGACTTCGTGGAATAGACACACGAAGTACTAACATGTGCACTGGGTCATGTTTCATTAGAAAAATATCGAAAAAAGTAAATAATAACGGAATTATTCGTTTTGTTTCAATTAATAATTGAATTTCAATTAATTTGCTCAAGGGTGTATATCTAAGTACCTCATCTTGGAGGATAATTTGCACAAGGGTGTATATCTAAGTACCTCATCTTGGAGGATAATTTGCACAAGGGCTTATATCTAAGTACCTCATCTTGGAGGATAATTTGCACAAGGGTGTATATCTAAGTACCTCATCTTGGAGGAAAATTTGCACAAGGGTGTATATCTAAGTACCTCATCTTGGAGGATAATTTGCACAAGGGTGTATATCTAAGTACACCTCATCTTGGAGGATAATTTGCACAAGGGGTGTATATCTAAGTACCTCATCTTGGAGGATAATTTGCACAAGGGCTTATATCTAAAGTACCTCATCTTGGAGGATAATTTGCAGAAGGGTGTATATCTAAGTACCTCATCTTGGAGGATAATTTGCAGAAGGGTGTATATCTAAGTACCTCATCTTGGAGGATAATTTGCACAAGGGTGTATATCTAAGTACCTCATCTTGGAGGATAATTTGCACAAGGGTGTATATCTAAGTACCTCATCTTGGAGGATAATTTGCAGAAGGGTGTATATCTAAGTACCTCATCTTGGAGGATAATTTGCACAAGGGTGTATATCTAAGTACCTCATCTTGGAGGATAATTTGCACAAGGGTGTATATCTAAGTACCTCATCTTGGAGGATAATTTGCACAAGGGTGTATATCTAAGTACCTCATCTTGGAAGATAACAACAATCATTTCTTTAATACATATCCTCCTGGCATCAGTTTAAACTGACTCGACTTCTTTTTATTTTCATGCCTGCTATTAGATTCTTCTTTGAATTTTATCAAGAATCTTTAAATATAGGGCAGAATCACCTGGGTCACATGTGGCAGCAATATTCAAAGCCATGACGAATGTTAGACTTATAAATATTTAAGATAGATGACTTATGATAAAATGGGTGCACTGGGAAAAAATGCTGAGAACTCTTTCTTTAGACACACTTTATTTCAGATGCAGCAAATAAATCTCCATTTTAATTTGTTTCTAGCTATTCTGAATTTAGAAAATCATAAGGGAATGAATTCTATTTTTTGATTCTTGGTTATTTATTAACGTTGGCAAAAGAATACAATAAAGAAAAATTCAGTTAGTATCGGACCTAGTCCATTAACAATTGCTTTTTTGGCATAGCTTAGAATACGCCGAATGGATCCATTGCTAAGCAGACACACTGCCCTACCAACGGAACTTGTCACCTGGGTGGACATTTGCCCAATATCTAGCTTTATTTTTTTCTATCTACCATTTTGACTCTATTGTCTTGCGTCACAAATATCTATGCTTTCGACTCTAATAGAAATCGGGGCGATCTCTAACTTTTTTTCTCTTGAGAATATTAGGACTATGCCTAACTTTTTAACTTTAGCGTAAATCGAACCAGTGTTTACCTTTCTGATTTTACTGCAAACCCTGTCCTTATCTATCATTTTTATTCTTGTGTAAACTAGACCTACATAGAACATCTGTGGTAGAACTATATAAAACATTTGTGATAGACCTATATAGAACATTTATGGTTGACCTATATAGAACATTTGTGGTAGATCTATATAGAACATTTCTGGTAGACCTATATAGAACATCTGTCATAGACCTATATAGAACATTTGTCATGGACCTATATAGTACATTTGTCATGGACCTATATAGAACATTTGTGGTAGATCTATATAAAACATTTGTGATAGACCTATATAGAACATTTAGAGTTGACCTATATAGAACATTAGTGGTAGATCTATATAGAACGTTTTTGGTAGACCTATATAGAACATTTGTGATTCTAGTGTTAATCGAATTTGTATCTATCATTTGATGTTTGTGTTATATATTGCTCTTGATCGAAGCGGCTTAGGTGGATTTATTTATGCATTCTTGTTAGGCGTATCTAGATTGAGCACAGCCTGAGAAAAATTTAGAATCGTCCGGATAAATTATGCCCTTGAGGAAGGCCGAAGAATATTTTGGCCAGAACGTCGTGATAAATGTAGCAAGAGTGAAACCATGAGCTTGAACAAGTAAGTTATTGTACGGACAACAGCTGCGCGTGTCACTTAGGCAATAGCAGGAAAGCCTGATGGTGCACTTGCCTTGGGGTATATTTGTTGGGGTGTGCTGACATACTAACTGACTCTTTCTGAAGGGATGGCCATCATTGTCACCAGTGCTTATTGTCCACCAAGGCATTATCAATTTTTTGTCTGTTTTTTTGCTTTACAAATGAATTCACTGTCTGTTTGTTTGTTTCGTTATTTAGGTGTCTAGAGGTTGGCTGAGCGTCTCTTTTCTTACACGTTTTTGTGGTATTTTTGTGGCTTTCGTCTTCTCCTAAGTATTGCATACATAAGGGTGTAATGCATTCCCCATTGCCTGCGCTAAGGTATCTCATTAGGGGCCCATCTTCGCTCCTAAGCCATGTTTATTTTTTTCTTTTTCATTCATACTCAATCACTCTACTCCTTTCTCTTTGTCTGAATACGGGCGCGTGCATGCATGCGCGCGCGCATGTGTGTGTGTGTGTGTGTGTGTGTGTGTGTGTGTGCCCTCTTGCGTACAAGCGTCCATTTATCATTTTGACAGGGCCATTGTCCCGATGATAATATGAATTCCGTTTTCGAGTCGATATTTTTACGTATTTTTCTTCTTTCTTCTTTACTTCTTTTCTTTCCGTCTTTCTATCATCGTCGTCCTCCTCATCTTCTTCCTCCTCCTCCTACTTCTTCTTCTTCCCGTACTACTACTACTACTACTATATATTTTTCTTTTTCTTTCTCTAAATCTTTCTTCACCGTCAAATAATCAAAGCCTTTTTTATCTCCTTCATTGCTTTCCTTCTTTTTTCAACGTTTTTCTTTTACGTCTTCTTTTTCATTTGCTCGTGTTCTCTCTCCTCGTTATTTCCCTGTTCTTTTCTACTTATATTCAGTACGTTTCTGTCATTTGTTTTCTTCTTCTTCTTCTTCTTCTTCTTCTTCTTCTTCTTCTTTTATGGCCAGAACGTCGTGATAAATGTAGCAAGAGTGAAACTATGAGCTTGAACGAGTAAGTTATTGTACGGACAACAACTGCGCGTGTCACTTAGGCAATAGCAGGGCAGACGTCTTCTTCTTCTTCTTCTTCTTCTTCTTCTTCTTCTTCTTCTTCTACTGCTACTACTACTACTAATAATAATAATAATAATAATAATAGTATTTCTCCTATCTTTCATTCTTTTTTTTCTTTTCCTCAGTACTCCTCCCCGTCGAATAATCAGTTTTCATTATTTTCTTTCTTTTTTAGTGTTTTGCTTTTTTGTCGCCTTTCTTTCTTGTCCGTTTTCTCTTTCTTCATAATCCCCCTTCCCTTTCTTATTTTATTCGATATCTCTCTTTCGTTGATTCCTTCCTCCTCCTCTTATTCATTTCATTCTTCCTCTTCTTCTTCTCATTAAAATTTGCTCATTTGTACTTTTCATTAATAATTTCCTTTTCAATCGTTCCATCCACTTTTTTTCCTTTCCTTGGCTTCATCTTCAAGAGTTGTTTTTTTTCCTTCCTGTTCTTCTTCTTCCTCCTCCTCCTCCTCTTCCTCCTGCTCCTCTTCCTTCAATTCTTAACTCAGTTTCTCCTTTTTTTCTTATCGTGTTCCTCTTCTCATCATACTTCACTTCACCGAAGCCATCGTTTTCTATATTGTTCCTCACCGACCGCTTAAGCATTTTTTTAAATGATGATTCTTCGCCTTTTATACTGAGGTCCCGCACATCTCTCTCTCTCTCTCTCTCTCTCTCTCTCTCTCTCTCACGCACACACACACACACAAACGCTTTCTGTTTTTCTCTCTATCTATATGAACATCTTTTAAGGACCTGGATAATCATCACCCTACGTTTTTATAGCTTTTATTGGGTTGGTGCATAATTATCAGGCGTTGTTTAAACGATATTTATTATGAAAAAAGAAACATAACAACTCAACAACATTTTTAAATGATGATACTTCGCCTTTTATACTGGGGTCTCGCACATCTCTCTCTCTGTCTCTCTCACACACACACTCGTAGGATTATCGACACGCATTTTTATAACCTGAAAATAAAACATTTTTATTAAAAAAAAATAAACAAAACAGCAATTTTTATTAAATAACTCGCTTCTAAAAACGCCTGATAATTATGCACCAACCCAATATTGTTTATGTGTTGAAGGCCATTTACTCTGGCTTTCAATTGTCTTGTGAGTGTTAAATTCTCGAAGCCTTCTTTCCTCATAGTGGCTCCAAAATTTCAAGCGTTATTTTTAGTTCCTATTCACTAGAAAACTCCCTCGTTTTTAACTTCTGTTTCTATTATTCCCAATATGTGTCAGTAGAAGCACATCTCAAATCTCTTCTTCATCTGCGAGATCATTTTTCAGCATTCACTACCTTTATTTGACATTGATATTATATAGCCGTTCAGCGCTTTCTAAACGATATTTTCCTATGCCTTAATACTTTGTTTTTGAATAGCATCTACTTCTATTTCTATAGACCAGGCAGCTAAATTTCCGTATCTGTTTGATGTCGACATACCTGGTACGTAGCTCCCACATTACATTTCACGAGTGCGCAGGTTGATAGACGTAATAAAGACGTAATAAAATAAAATAAAAATGGGATGTCTAGTTCAAACACGGATATCCGTTAAAGTAATAAAAAATGTCTGATTTAAGTTAAATCCATTTATTCTTTAGAAATTGATTTGTTTACGTTTTTGGATACGAAACTGAGAAGATATGGGTTTCCGAGAAAAAACATGGACGTAAACGCGTGCATTCCTGAAAAGGAAAATAGAAGCGTACTGGGCCGTGATGCTCTCGGTGGCCGAGCAGTCTAAAGCACGCCTTATCAAACTGTGGTCACTCCTAAAAATATTGTTATGGTCCAGTTCCTTGTACCAGGGTGATGGTCCATGGTAGAACCAATAAAGAAGAACTCGAACACGGATATGGAATAACACAGATATATTACAGACAGGAATATATACAGAGAAGTAGAAAGGGTTAGTAGGAACAATCAGGTTTAGTAGGGAGAACAATGTAGTCTCGACCAGTATCACTATTCCAATGTCTTGTAGTAATTGTCTGAAAGAAGATACGCTAGAAATATTATAGTCTATTAGTGTATGATAGATTAATACAGAAAACACTGAGGGACATGAAAAGCTTGTAGAATATATATATATATATATAGGCAGCAATTTTTCATTGATGCATGTTTCATTAAATAATATGCACAAGTTTTGTCTATTTATTTTAAGTTTTACTTTGTTAAGTTTTATTTTTCATGCAGCAAAAACAGACTATCATTATTGTTTCGTCCGTGTGTTGTTTGATATATTGAAAAGTAATTATCATCTTTGATAATGGCTTAGATTGGATTTAAACATGTATAAATATGGTGATTTCCTTTCGTCCTTCAATGATAATGTTATTAAGCTTTTCAGACAATATGAAAGGAACTTAATTAAAATAAACAGTCAAAACTTGGCTATATTATTTAATGATATATATATATATATGTGTGTGTGTGTGTGTGTGTGTACGTATGTATGTATGTATGTATTCTGCAAGCTTTTCATGTCCTCAATCTATACATACCTTATAAAAAAACCAATACTAATCCTTTATATATACACCCTTAATCTATTCACCCTCCATCTATAATTAAGCATAT
>CAHIKZ030000051.1:800000-822500 GCA_903632075.3 Acanthosepion pharaonis
ATGGCATCAGGAAGTCTCTTTCCTGGCAATTGAGCCGTGGTGAGATTCGAACCCCGGACCTCATGAACCTACCTAATAAACTTGTATAAATGGATGGACGATCATGAACTGGTTGGCTGAGTTATGGGACAAAGGTTGCTAAGAGCCAGAAAGAATTGTGGAAAGCCGTGATCGCCTCCGTCCAGAAGGAACACAGCTCATGGAAGAAGTCCTTTCATCTTTGTCTCTCTTTCTTTATCCAAACTGTTTGCATCTGCAATATCATCATAATCACTTCTTAAAAAGTTTATAAAAAGAGCAAATATGAATAACAAGCCAACCATCTTTATTGCACAGATATTTGAGGCCACCCAAAATCTTTTCTCGTGATAAAATGTTATCTCTAGCACCATCCATGCCATCACCTCAAGCATGCATGATTCGATGAGCCAGAAAACAATTCCTTGTATCTCATCCATTTCTTTTTTTTTTCTTCCCAATTCTCTGTCTGTCAGATACTGTCCTGTTACAGTTCACTCTCAGAAATTAACAAAAAAAAAATGTTTCGTGAATATTTCTCTGTTTATTTAATCTATTTTCATTTTGTCCAAATCCTTCGTAATGTGTCAATTCACTTAAGTCTGTCACGATACGCCCGTTGTCGTCTGCCATCTCTCTATCTTATTCGTCGGCGTTTTCAATAAAATGTATTGTCCTGTCCAGTTTGATATTTTTCGTCATCCATATATTTCCTTTTCAAAAACCATCTGTGTTTCTGGAATTCAAAGACTTGTAGTTTTTTTTTTTCTTAATTTACTTGTATCTGTTACAAGATGAACAAAATAAACGAACAAAAAAAATCGTCCATCCAATTTTTAAAATAATCGCCTTTATTAATGCATAGCCCGTCGGCTTTTCCCGCTTCTTTTTTATTACGGTATTATTGCCATTACTAGGTTATTTTTGCTCTCCAAAAATTATCTCTAATTTTTCTGCGATGCTTAAAAGTATTTTATAAATTTCCCAACCAGTATATCAAGTGGCAGCAAGGCTCCACATTCGGAACACTCAAAATTTGTAAAGAATTTTTATAGGATTTCTGGAGCAGGACAGTTAAATAATAATTTCAAGAGAAACAGCCCTCCCACCTTTGAAGATAAGTAAAATGTAAGCATTTTCGTCTAAAAATCATCTGCTTGATTAAAATAAGTATATATATATATATATATATATATATATATATATATATATATATATATGTATGTATGTTTTTCCTTTAAAACACGATATCCTATGTTACGCGCCCACATACGATACAACCAACGGTCAGAACTGGGGTTCCATTTCAAAATGTTTCAATGTAAGAAATTTTTAAGGAAAAGTTAAAACATTCTTAATTTAGGAAAAAATGAAGTTAAACAAAGCCTATATAAATAAATGCGAATGTCAGTGTGTCACTGTGTCATACTTTTTCAACTTTACTCCTAGACGCTGTAGCCCAACATATCATACCATTTTGATGGTGTTCTTTTTAGATGATATTGTTTGTATGATTTTTTTTGTTTTAATCTTCCAACTGTGTTTAGAAAGCATTGAGCTATTCGCGTATTTACTATTTATAAAGGATTTTTATGTACGTACTTTATTTCTTTCCAGCATCATTAAGTTACTCCTATGTATATTTTTTTTCGTTATCTGCTGATTTTATATCAGCTTGGCTTGGCTTGGTATATTACATTGTTCTGCAAGCAATTGCTGTTTAAGGGACATTCGTTCTTTTTCTGCAGTTACACATTGATATAATTTGTTTAGCTGATTTGTTGATTGTTTTCCTATTGTACTTTTTTATAATTTGTGTCATCTTCTCAGCGCATCTGTAACTGGTTTTTACTGTGTTTTTGTAGAATATCTTGTGACGAATTCTTGATGCGGGAGAGTGTTTGTACATGTGTTTAATGATTATCTTTCCTACGTTTGTTTTTACGTTTTTGTTGTACGGTGGATTGAACCATATGATTTTTCAATTCCAGTTTTGGCAGGAATCCACTATCATTTAGGGCTGTTTCATAATCTTTCTTAGCTTTGTTGAAAATGGATTACACTGGAAGAATTGTCTGAAAGCCAGCGATTAATTGATTGTGCTATTTTCTTGATAATTGATGGAGGGTGGTTTGAAGATATGTGCATATAAAGTGGTTTATCATTGGGTTTTCTGTATGATTTATATGTATCTTGAAGGTGACATCAATAAAATCTACTTAGTTTGTGTTAGTTTTTATGTCTATATCAAATCCCATATTTTTCAATGTATTTATGATTATTTTTTAGTTTTGTTCTATGTTTCATTTGTTACGTTTTCTTAAGACTACGAGGCCATCGTCCCTGTAAAGTCCTGTATTATTTTTATCGATTATTTTACTTAGGGCGTGTAGCAAATATATACCTATAAAGATATATACTGAGGAAAAACAAATATTCATACACATACAAATTTTGAGTTTATTGTATTCCCAACAAATGAATAAACCTACTTTTCATATAATTAACTACATAATAACTAAACATGCATAAAAACAGACAAATTTGTTTTAATAGAAATAAATACTATTTATCCATTTTAATGGGCGAGAAAATTATTAAATTATTAAATTTAAATTGCTTTTATAGTCTAGATTATTCAAGGGTAATATTCTAGAATTTAATGATTTTGGTTGAAAATCTTGAACTTCCTCCTGATTGGATCTTCCAAGAAGATAATGATCTTAAGCACACTGCAAAATCTATGAAGAAATGGCTTGCTGAAAATAATGTAAAAATCCTGAAATGGCCAAGTCAGTCCCCAGATTTAAACCCAATCGATAATCTGTAGCGTTATTTGAAAACTCAAATCCAATCGAGAGCTCTAAGAAACATCCCGGATCTGGAGACCATATGTAAAAAAGAATGGAACAATATATCAATTCAACTTCGAAAATCATTAATTGAGAACTACAAGAAGAGGTTGGTTGCTGTAGAAGTGAATAATATATTATATACACACACACACACACATATGTATGTATGTATATATATAATCGACTCTCCCGTCGCGTTCGACGTATGAGGGTCAGGCCGATAAGTCCCCAGGAAACCGACATCCCGACACCGGCACATGAGATTTGATTATAGCGGTGCAGGCCTCGTGCAGGACCAGCCACACTTTTTGGAGGGACGAATACAGAAACCTGGTGCACCGAATGCATGCCACAAGGTTCCCAAACGACCCTCCGCAGGTTTTGAATTCAGAGTTGTCCTTCTCCTAGACCAGTTGCCATCCAAGGCTATAGAACCCAGTCTGTCCTGCTATTTTACCCATAGCGGGAGGGAGATGAAGAGGATACATATATATATATATATATATATATATATATATATATATATATATATATATATACAGTCGCAAAAAAATATTCGTATACATACAAATTTTGAGTTTATTGTATTTCCAACTAATGAATAAACATACTTTTCATATAATTAACTGCATAATAACCAAATATTCATAAAAAACAGACAAATTTTGATTTAATAGAAATAAATTTCATTTATCCATTTTAATGGGTGAAAAAAAGTATTCGTACAATGCAAAATATCAGATTTTAAAGCTTTTAAATTGCTTTAATACTCAAGTGGAATGTTCCAGTAATGATATCAGCAGTAATTTTTAGCCTAAAAAATACAAACAGAACATTCTGTAATTGATATTTGTGCAAGAAGGTTATCATCATGGCAAGACGTAAAGAATTGACAAATTCGCAAAAAGAACTGATTGTTAAGCTCTGGAAAGAATGTAAAATTTACAGGAAAATCTCAGACAACCTGAATATTCCATTTACTACCATTAGTCTATTCATTGAAAGGTATAAATAACTCAAAACTGCTGAAAACCAAACAAGAGCAGGTGCTCCACAGAATATTTCTTCAAGATCTTCAAAGAATTTAATGTGCCAAATTAGCAAAATCCAATGGTTACTCGTGAAGAGTTGAAGGATAAGTTGCTTTCATCAGAAATCTGTCACTAAACAGACAATAAGCAATGAAATTCATTGGAATAATCTGAAATCACGCCCCCCCTTGGAAAGCTCCACTGTTATTGAAAAAAGACAGAGACACCAGGTTGAAATTCGTTCATGAACATAAAGATAAGGAAAAATCGTATTGGGAATGATTATTATCGACAGACGAAACCAAAATAGTTGTTGAAATCATGTTCTAGAAATCATGTATGGAGGAAATATGGCGATACCTTCAAACAAAAGAACACAGTTCCAACGCTAATATTTGGTGGTGGCAGCATCATGGTTTGGGAATGTTTTTCTGAAAAAGGGACTGGAAACATATCAGTAATATATTGCAGAAGGAATGCCGCAACATATCTAAATATTTTGGAAAGAAATTTAATGATTTCGGTTGAAAAACTTGAACTCCCACCTGATTGGATCTTCCAACAAGATAATGCTCCTAAGCACACTGTAAAATCTATGAAGAAATGGCTTGCTGAAAATAATGTAAATATCCTGAAATGGCCAAGTCAGTCCCCAGATTTAAACCCAATCGAGAATCTGTGGCGTTATTTGAAAATTCAAATCCAATCGAGAATTCTAACAAACATCCCGGATCTGAAGACCATATGTGAAGAAGAATGGATAAAAACAATAACAACTAAAATCGGCAAATCATTAACTGAGATCTACAAGAAGAGGTTCGTGGCTGTAGAAGTGAATAATGGTTATACTACAATAGATTAATAAAATTATTAGATGAAGATTATTATATTATTTTTCGCGTTGTCCGAATAAACCGATTAAAATGGATAAATGGGATTTATTTCTATTAAATCAATTTTTTCTATTTTCTATAGATATTTAGTTATTATACATCTGTGTACTGTTAATTATATAAAATGTATTTTATTCGTTAGATGGAAATACAATAAATTACAAATTTGTATGTGTACGAATATCTGTTTCCCCTCTGTGTGTGTGTGTACATATATATATATATATATATATATATATATATATATATATGTGTGTGTGTGTGTATATATATATATATATATATATATATATATATATATATATATGTATAGGGTGCGATGGGTAAATTGTCGCCATTTTATATATTTCATTTTGCACATGCGTGTTGCTTTTGCTGCTGTCGGCTGGACATGGGTCAGTTGGTTAATGTGTTTGAGAAAAATGCACCTTGACTCAAGACGCAATATATTCCGCTAGAAATTTGGAAACGGCATGCTGTACTACTTGACATTCGGACAGTAAGCTCTAATACGAACATTTCAGACTGTTAGGTTGTCAATAATAGGACAGTGCAGAGGATTCCGAAAGAGTTGGAGGAGTCTAATGGTGATTACGAAGATACGGCATATCGGAAAACTCCGATCGTTCTGATAAAAAAAAAGAATTCCCGAATTTATTGGTGAGTGCCTCAGACTCATAACGGAGGCCTACGTCAAGTGCCTTGAGAAGGTAGGGATTCCCTGGGTCAAAGGGGTGGCAAGTGGAAGACCCTATACCTGGCAACAGAACTTTACACGATGCTGCTCAAGCAGAACTGAGTCATGACGGTCAGAAAATTTCTACGGCCACATTACCCATTGCATTTGCACATCTAACACCCCAGATTGCAACCCCTTTGATTATTATGCGTGGGGCGCAGTTAAGCGAGAGACCAATCAAACTTCTTGGAACCCCAAAGATGAACTGAAGGCAAGGATTATGGCAGCATTCACCAACTTAAAAAATGAGACCAAGCAAAAGAGTCGCAGGAGAATCCGAAGTTGTCTGAAAGCCGCGTTTGAAGCCAATGGCGATTTTGTTAAATGAATGCACTCTTTAGTTTTTTAAGATATTTTTTGTAAATATGTCTGTTAAAATAAGATGTCAGTGTTATTTTCATTTTTATGTAAATTAGACGACAATTAGTCCATCGTACCCTATATATATATATATATATATATATATCAGAGAGACATAGACTGGGTCGAATTAAAATATGCAGAGAACATATCGTACCCAAGTAATGCCGAAAAACATAAATTATAGTAACTTTTCGTTTATTTCACTGTCAATTTTCCCCGAACATGCTGTAACATATCGTACACACCTATGGGATAATATCGATAGATAGATAGATAGATAGATAGATAGATATGAGTAAAATGTGTTATATAGAGAGATTATGAACAAGTCGAGAGTGACAGGTATATAGATAGAGAGATACAGACGCATATATGTATACATGAAAATATAAACATATTACATATATATATATATATATATGTATGTGTGTGTGTGTGTGTGTGTAACAATAGATAGATATAAATATATTAGAAAGACATACATACATACATACAAATATATAGATTTTAACAGACTGAGATAGATAGGTAGATAGATATGGGCAAACTGTGATAGATAGATAGATAGATAGATAGATAGATAGATAGATGTCTCAGATTGTATTCATTTTACATTCTTATAAGTGTCTATAAGAATCTAAATATATTCTGGAAGTGCAGAAAGAAAGTGCGCATATAATTAGATATATATATATATATATATATATATATATATATATAGAGAGAGAGAGAGAGAGAGATAAGGATACATACATACATCATACAAATTTTCTGCCATATGCCAAGAAATTATTTATTCAACCCTTGCAATTTTAATGGAACCTGCGGAATTACCCTCAAGCCGATGGAGGCATGAAACCAAACAATATCCTCAATAGTGTCTGACGAAATGACTGAAAGCAAAATTGATTATGGAGGCCCCTGAAGCTCTTTATTATTTTGACATGGAGCCGATTGCATTGGGCAGGTAATTTTTTTTTATTTAATGCGTAGTATGCATTGACAAAAGCAAAGAGACAAATCCTTTCTAATTATATTTTCTTTATTTACCCCCCAGGACCGTCAACTTTTTGTTCCGACAGGCTTTTCCCCTGCAGCGTTTGGTAAAGTGCAGGCCTGACGACACTTGGACAAGTCAAACCTCATAAATGTTTGACGCTATTGTGTAGATATTCCTGTGGCCCCCAACCCACCTACACGCGTCTTATTCTTGAAATGTGCTCATGTCAGCAAGGGTAAGTCTACCAGAACCATATGCAACCACATCCTAATTTGGATATGTCGAAAGAATAAACATCCGAATCCTGCCTTTTCCAAGATGCTGATACTGCTTCAAGTAGACAGGAAAAGATGAAGATAGATAAATAGATAGATAGACAGATAGTGTACAGCCTGATATATATATATATATATATATATATATATATATATAGAGAGAGAGAGAGAGAGAGTGAGAGAGAGCGAGATAGATAGATAGTGTTGTGACCAAGTAAATGGTTAAAGAAATAACAAAACAAGTGTTACAGATATATCATACATTAAACAGTAAGTACAACAGAAGAGTATTGCATGACTAGTGCGTGTGTGTCCTTTGACCCAGCGTTCAATCAATTCGACTGTTATATTTAACACCCCCGACGAGAGATGTATGTGGTACAAGACCGAGTTTACTATGGGTTCTCCGAGCCCGTAGGCTCAGCCCAAAATATTCCCTTAGAACCCGTATAAACGGGTTCAGGTCTGTCTACCTCTCCGGACGAAACTTCGGCAAAACCTCATCCGGGTTCCTCTCTGCTCAAGGTAGAGAGTTCGACGGTTACGAACAATCTATGCGACTGTTCCCCCAAGGCCTTCTCTCCTACTAATCTTATAGTAGGCGGAAGAATCCAACATAGACTCTTTAGAGGGAGGACACCACAACAGATAGATATGTACAGACTGCGATAGATAGATAGATAGATAGATAGATAGATAGATAGAAACAGAATGGGATAGATAGATAGATAGTTACTAACAGACTGCAATATGTATTTCTATTTATCGATCAGATAGTCAAATAAGAGCAGATTTCAATAGATGTATAGATAAATACGGACAGACTGCGATACCTATCTATCTATCTATCTAACGTTCTATCATAGATAGCATACAATATATGTATATATTATCTATGTATATTTCTATCTAGCATACAATATATGTATAATTATCTCTCTATCGCAGACTATTCGTATCTATCTATCTATCTAACTTTTTAGTCTGCGATATATATATATATATATATATATATATATATAATTATATATATATATATATATATATATATATATATATATATATTTATGCTAGAGCGAACCTTAGCTACAGTTTCTGGGAGAAAACACTCAAACACTCGGTCACGATGACTTGTGACTTCGTGCTAGCTCAACCTCATTTCGACTGTTCCAAATAATGCCGTCTACCCAATTTCACTTACAAGGCTTGGGTCAACCCGTAGTATGGTCTTCAGCCAGTTTCTCGACCGGCCGATAACATGAGCGAGATTCGAACGCGGTTCTTATAGTTGGAATGCGAACGTTCTAAGCACCCTAACCAAGTTCCCACCAATCTCTAACCATAATAACCCCACAAAGAATAGTCTTATCACCACTTTGTCTTAATATCTTTTATTTTGACACTTTTCAGATGTCATCCTATACTTTTACCTGGTCGTAAAATAAAGAAATAAACAACCCTTAAGAAATGCGTGGGCGTTTAAAATGTGGTATGAATTTCTCTGGTCTAAATAGTTATTGCGACGATCATGGAAAACAGCGATCGGAAACTTGGGGAGTAAGTTCAGAACTCTCCGGAAATTACTTCTTTCCGATAGTCCTATTGTTTTGTATGGTGAATTTTCAAAGCGTATCTTAGATGTCGCACAAGGCCGAGAGTACGGAGAACACAGGGAGGATCGAACTCGTTGAAACTGTTCTAGCGAGACAAGCTTGCTAACCATTACACCACACTGAGGTGCCCTAAAATGATTTTTTAAGCTACGCTTAGACGTGGCACGAGGCCAAAAGTGTGAAGCACCAAGTAAGGATCGAACTCACTATGCAGTCGTACTTTTTTCTATCGAGACAAGCTTGCTAACCATTACACCACGACGAGGGGACCTTTATGGTTTTGTCTGACGCTTGAGAAGTGTATCAACCCGGTACGTTTCTTTTTTTCTTTAATTAAAAATCAAGATTTATAAAATGTTTTTTGGTTTGGTTTGTTTTACGGCATATCAACACCTAAATGGGTTATTTAATATCGACAAGATTTTTATTGCTGGTAATATTTTTTTTTCAAAAATGTATAGCTGGTAATTTTTTTTTCTTCAAAAATTCGTTGCTGGTAATAATTTTTTTTAAAAATGTATTGATGGCATTAAATCCTATTTTTACACTTTCGTAGTGATTTGACTCCAGTTTGGGGTAAACTATTTGCCAAGAGCTGGGACCCTAACAAGTGCTGCCATTTTGAGCCAGGGTGGACCTGGGAACACCAGCCATTAAGAGTTGGTTCTACGCAGAGGCCTTTTTGTCGGATGTAGTTTATCGTCTTACCCAGGATGGTCTAGTTTTTATTCACCCTATATTAATGCCGACAAGGTATTTATTGGTGTTAATATTTTTTTTCAAAAAGTATTTTTGGTAATATCTTTTTTTCCAAAAATGTATCGCTGGTAATAATTTTTTCTTCAAAAATTTACTGCTGGTAATAATTTTCTACAAAAATGTCTTACTGATACTAAATCCTATTTTTACACGTTTTGATCCCATTTTGGGGGTTAAATATTTGCCCATCGATGGGACCTTAACAGGTGCAACCACCCCGGGTCAGGGTGGACCTGGGAACACCAGCAATTAAGAGATAGTTTCACGCTCCTCAAAACCTCCTGATCAGTGGCCTTGCTGCCATATGTAGTTTATCGTCTTACCCAGGACGTTAAAATGTTGTGAAGCCGATTTATAATATAATAAATACAAGTAGGAAACTGTTTGCGATTTGAATTTCAACTGTTATATAATACCGTGGAAATTTCTGCATTTCATCGTCAAATAAAAATTATACAAATAGATTCAGGTCATTATATAAAGAAGGGTTCAAATGCCACATTATCTATTTCACTGAAGCAGACGTTACTTGCATGCAAGCATTATCACCTCAGTTATCTCTAATGTCATTCTTTCTTGTCATTGAAACAAAGCTATGTCTCGGACATGTCTTTATTTTTTTTAAATCATTACACCCTCCGCCAAAAGAAGGCGATAATTCCACTAAGACGCAACGGATGATGGCGCGTGACGTCGCATTAAAACTTTTGTAGATTGTAGTTGGTAAGGAAGGAAAAACCCGGAAGATAGATCCACAGGCGAGGAGTGCATGAAAATAAACTATTATAATAGAACCTTCGGTCGCATATGGCTATATCAAAAGTAAAACGGTCAGACGTAATTGTTAATCTAATAGTACGGCTAAATTCATACTATCAAGGTACTAAGGATAAAAGCTGATTAGTACAATTGTTATTGCCAAGTATTTATAGAAAAGAAACATGGAAGCCACATGTCGAAATGTCAGCTCAAACTCGATAATATTACAGACCCGTCTTTGGATTTTGGTCAAGAATCTAGACATATATAGCAGGAGCACAAGACCAGATATGGCAGGAATATTCAATGCACGGACAAAAGGTTTTGTGATTTCAACAAACACTCCTTGATTCTTTTATAATGTCAACGAATACTCGTTATCACTTTTGTAATGCTCGTTATAGTAGAGACTTTGTAATCGCAGGTAGAAACTATAGTAACGCCGTTGAACAATACTAGTGTCAGACGCCTTCGAATATCACTCGCACTAATAGTACTTGCTCCATAATACTCGCTCAAATAGTAATCCTTTTAGTGATCCAAATAGAGAAATAGTATAGTAAATAGACTAGAGAATAGCGATCCGTATAGTAATAAAGGGCAGACTCGAAATGGCGATCCGTATAGTAATAGATGATAGACTAGAAATGGTGATCCGTATAGTAATAAAGGTTAGACTAGAAATAGCGATCCGTGTAGTAATAGAGGATAGACTAGAAATGGCGATCCGTATAGTAATAAAGGGCAGACTCGAAATAGCGATCCGTATAGTAATAGAGGATAGACTAGAAATGGTGATCCGTATAGTAATAGAGGATAGACTAGAAATGGCGATCACGCGACTTTCTAATTATGCGTTTCCGCTATGGTCACGTGGTCGAATTTAATAATGGGATCGCTTGTGTTTGCTCACCTGCAATCTATGTTCAAACTTAAATTTCGGCAGCGACACTTTATTTCTATATAATAAAAGGTGAACGTATAAATATGTAAAATGGGTATTGAGAGGAAGAAATTGTCTGGCACGATAGAATGAATCAACTTTCCCTCCAGCAGACGTAGCAGTTGATTCAATATACTCATTCCACATCATGACAGTGGAAAACGTGGGACCAAGAAGGCGCAATGAGTTACTGTACAGGGGGTTAGCATCAGCCATGCAAGTCTCGAATGATTCTCTATGAAGATTAAAAGATTTCGGTTTCGTTTTGTAGTCGTTAAAATTTACAAGCCATTTCTTGCCCCAGTAAACAACTGATTGAAGTTAAATTTCGAGAACAGCTGCCAGTTTTATTTTGTCAGACCTATTGGATTGACTTTTCAGACAGGAGTGAATGGCTGTATCATCCGCATACATTTTTCATCGGTACAAGTTCGTTAATGAAGACAAGAAACAAAGTAGGTTCGGGGTCAGAGGCCCGGGGTGGTGTCCATGCATTAATGTGAAGGATCTAGAAGCCTGGCCGTTAAACATTGGCAGGGCGTAACCTACGTGGTAACTAACTAACAAAGTGGGTAACTAACAAGCAGCATTATGAAACAATGCTTTCTTTTTCTCGGCAAAACCAAACAGCACCTCTGAGACATCTTACCCCTCCGTCTTTCCTCGCAATCAAAACGGAATTCTCCATTATTTATCAAAGATAATGGCAGGGCGTAGCGTACGTGCTAACTTACAAACTAACGCAAGAACAAGGAGAATTATAATTTGATGTCAATTTTATGTCTAATGAATATAAATGTTTGTTCAAGCTGTCGAAACCCTTATCGTCCCAGAATATATTGATAAATTGGAAGACAGCGTAAAACTAGTATGAAACTGACAGACGGCGGAGTAAAATTGCGTGTGTCGAAAATGTGGGTTGAAAAAGACATTTGAATATTAAAGTGGCTTCTGCATGCGTGTGTGCGACAGAGATTTGAAGTGGGCTTTCAGGGACGCAAGAAATACAAGATTTGATGAGGGGATAGCAGTTTTTCGTTGACAAAAGTGTAAAGTCGAGCTGACAGTTAACACGGACAATACAGAAGTAAGAGGCGTCACGATACCAACTGGACGGATGTTGTCATCGGAACAATATGGCGAGCATTGTTGGGAACAGGAAAGAAGCGAGTGAAAATCAAGGTAGACATAGTGAGCGGGGAAAAAAGCGAGACATTGAACAAGAGGGGGAATGAAATAACAGCTGAGAAGAAGAAGGCGAAGGGAAAATAATGAATAGGAGGTAACGGGTGAGAATGAAATCAGAAAAGAAATAAAGAAAAAGGAAAGGGAGCAGAACGAAGATGAAAAGAAAGAAAGAAACAAAGAAAGAAAATAGAAAATAAACCTTCTAAAAAAATAAACTATTTTCAAGATGCATAAGAAAGAAAGAAAGAAAGAAAGAAAGAAAGAAACCTACTAAAATAAAAAAGGGAAACTATTTTCAAAACGCGTTAGCAAGCAAGAAAGAAAGAAAGAAAGAGAAGGAAAGAGAAGGAAAGAGAAGGAAAGTGAGAATGAAAGAATGAAAGAAAGAAAGAAAGAAAGAGAGAAAGAAACAAAGAAATCAACAAAGAAACAAAGCGAGAAAATAAAAAATAAACCTTTTAAAAATGAAACTATTTTCAAGATGCATAAGCAAGCAAGCAATCAAGAAAGAAAGAAAGAAAGAAAGAAAGAAAGAAAGAAACCTACAAAAAGAAAAAAGGGAAACTATTTTCAAAATGCATTAGCAAGCAAGGAAGAAAGAAAGAAATGAAACGAAAAGGAAACATGACAGTTGAATAAAAAGAGCAATGAAAAGAGAAAGAAAGAAAGATAATGAGAAAGAAAGAAAGAAAGAAAGAAAGAAAGAAAGAAAGAAAGAAAGAAATCATCAGAAAGAGACAACGAAAATCAAGAGAAAATAACAAAGAAAGAAAGAAATGGAAAGGAAACCTTCTAAAAGAAAAGGAAACTCTTTTCAAAATGTGTAAGTAAGCAAGCATGAAAGAAAGAAAGAAAGAAAGAAAGAAAGAAAGAAAGAAAGAAAACGAAAATGAAAATGAAAAATACAAAAAGGAAAATATTTTAAAAGAAGAAGATAAGAAAGAAGAAAGGGATAATTATTTGTTGGAATGTAACAAATGAATACATCGAGTTGATAATATCGTTTTTAAATGAATGGAGATAAATTATCAATTCAGCTTATAAAAGAGAAAAGACATTGTTGGAAAGGAACGTAATAAGTCTATATAATACACATACGAGAGTTGAAATCAAACATGGCGACAGTTTGGTACGGTTACTGGAGAGTTCGTCAACAGACAAATGGATATAAATGAGTCGATAGTAAAGATAAGTAATGATAAAATTCGTTTTAAATAAACGAATCAAGCAGACTTCATCAACGTATCAACTTCAAACCAATATGTCAACTTAATCAGCTCCCTTACCACAAAATAAAATGGAGACATTTCTGCCTGAATTTCAAGGACAAGGAATTATCATTATTTAAACTTGAACTATTGTCCTCATCACTGAGAACTACAGGCTGAAGTTATCATGCAAATCAAATAAACCTCAATAATCCCAAAAGTTCTAAACCAATATTTGTAAAAAATAACCTCGTTCATTTCCACCCTTAGTAAAATATTTGACGGCATATAAGACGCACGGGTGTGTAAGACTCACCCTGATTTCAACAAGGCAAATCAAGAAAAAAATAGTAATTTTAGTAAAATTAGTAAACTTACATATGACATATAAGACACAGGCGAATTTTAAAAGATAATTTAGTGAAAAAAAATGAGCCTTATATGCCGTCAAATACGGTAATTAGATTTTCTGCCATTTTTTATGGTTAGTTTTTGAGATATTTGGAAGTTACAAAAATGGACTGACTGAATTTATTATGCAGATTAAATTAATATTAGCTTAAGACCTCTGAAATCTAATATACAGTATTTTACTTTTTATCCATAATATATTTTGAAACAGAGGTAAAGGGAATCATGTAATAACTGCTGAAAATCAGAATATAACATTTAACCCGAGAACACTAACCATGGGTATATAGTACCCAGCGCAAATTTTCCTATTTTTAATTACAATTTTCAGTACCTCATTTTCTTAACCAAATAATATGTTTTTCCGTTCCTATTAATGTTAACTCGAAGTACAAAATTTGAAGTGCCTGCGCGTAAAATATTCCAAATAAAGATTTATATTTAATTTTTTTTTTTTTTTTTTTTTGCTATTTTCAATATCGGGTATGATATACTCATGGTAGAGTTGTAATTTTAATGGATGGTTAGTGTTCTAGGGTTAAGTTATTGATTGAGTGAATGTCCACATTGGAGATATCAAAGGAGATTAGCAGAGATCATCGAATGATAAAGAAGTTTGATGAGATCTCGAAGCAAAGCAAAAGGCTTTAAGAACTTGCTTCCCCAAGATGAACGTAAACTAAATTATAGCGAAACAACCACTTTTGACCAGCGCTCAAATATTTGAAAATGCTGGAATTGAGGGAGTCACTGAGGACAAAAGATGTAGAATATTTTGTGAATTGCGATCGATAAAATATCTAGGCAAGGGGTTACAGAGTGTTGGAGCAAGAGCAAAGAGGAGTGATAGAGGAAAAGCTGATGAGAAGGATAGTGGATAGACCAAGGCATCTGGAGATGTCGATTGACATTACATTTGAATAGTTGGAGGTTATAGCTATCAGGGAAACAGGAAATGGGGAAGTAGTTCCACAGGCGAGAAGTGTGAGACATGAAGCTATTGGAGTAGAAGAGACGGCTACATTTAACAGTTTTGACAGTGAAAGGGTGAGAGCGAGATGCCAGACTAGAAGAACGCTTAAATTCATGAAGTCTGGGAACCAGTGAAAGCAGCTCATTGGAGCAGTTACCATGAAAGTATTTGTAAAAAAGACAGAGGGAGGTAACGGCACGTCTGTGATAGAGCGACTGCAGACGAGATGCCAGATCAGGGCCAATTACGTTGCATATCCGTCTCTGGATTATATCAAGGACCTTGAGGCAAACAGAAGGGGCTCTAGATCATATATGGCAGCAATACTCTATGCAAATGCGAATAGTTGATTTGTGGATTTGAAGGATCAACTTTGGCAAGAAAAGTTTCCTGGCGCGGCAAAGAGAGCCAACTTCCCTTGCAGTGAACGAAGCTATTAACTCAATGGGTTAAGATATTACATGAAAATATCCTTTTTAAGGTAATTTTCATGGACGAATCCCGATTTACATTTGATGGACATGATGGATGGAACAATGCATCGATTTTCTCCATTTAAGACATGCCTGTGGTTAAAAGAAATCTTTTCCTCCATTTTGAAAGGTGAGAATTATATACATGTTCATAAATTCATGTTATTCTCTCTCGTCATCCTCTTTATTTTATTTTCCCTTTTTTTTTCTTTTCTCCTTTTCTTTTCTCCTTTTCTTTTCTCCTTCTTTTCTTTTCTCCTTTCTTTTTCTCTTTTCTTTCTTTTCTCCTTCTCTTTTTTCTCCTTCTTTTCTTTTCTCCTTCTTTTTTTCTCCTTCTTTTCTTTTCTCCTTCTTTTCTTTTATCGTTCTTTTCTTTTCTTCTTCTTTTCTTTTCTCCTTTCTTTTTCTCCTTTTCTTTTCTCCTTCTTTTCTTTTCTACTTCTTTGATTTTCCCCTTCTTTTCTTTTCTCTTTTCCTTTTCTCTTTCTTTTCTTTTCTCCTTCTTTTCTTTTCTCCTTTCTATTTCTCTTTCTTTTTACTCCTTCTTTTCTTTTCTCCTTCTTTTCTTTTCTCCTTTTCTTTTCTACTTCTTTGATTTTCCCCTTCTTTTCATTTCTCTTTTTCTTTTCTCTTTCTTTTCTTTTCTCCTTCATTTCTTTTCTGAATCATTTCTTTTCTCCTTCTTTTCTTTTCTCCTTTCCTTTCCTTTTCTCTTTCTTTTCTTTTCTACTTCTTTTTTTTCTCCTCCTTTTCTATTCTCCTTCTTTCTTTTCGCTTTCTTTTCATTTCTCCTTTTCTTTTCTCCATTCCTTTTCTATTTCTTTTCTTTTTTTCCTTCTTTTCTTTTCTCCTTTCTGTGTCTCCTCCTTTACTTTTCTCCTTCTTTTCTTATAACCCACTTTTTTCCTCCTCCTTTTCTTTCCTACTTTTCTTTTCTTCTTCTTTTCTTTTCTCGTCCTTTTCTTTCGTCCCTTTTTTTCTCCTTCTTTTCGTTTCTCCTTTCTTTTTCTCCTTTTTCTTTTCTTTTCTCCTTCTTTTCTTTTCTACTTTTCTTTTCTCCTTATTTTCTTTTCTTTTCTCCTTTCTTTTTCTCCTTTTCTTTTCTTTTCTCCTCCTTTTCTTTTCTCCTTTTCTTTTCTCCTTCATTTCTTTATTCCTTTCTTTTTTCTCCTTTTCTTTTCCTCTTCTTTTCTTTTCTCTTTCTTTTCTTTTCTCCTTTCTTTTTCTCCTTTTCTTTTCTTTTCCCTTTCTTTTCTTTTCTCCTTCTTTTCTTTTCTCCTTTCCTTTTCTACTTCTTTTCTTTTTTCCTTCTTTTCTTTTCTCCTCTTCTTTTTTACTTTTCTTTTCTCTTTCTTTTCTTTTCCCTTTTTATTTCTTTTCTCCTTCTTTTCTGTTCTCCTTTCCTTTTCTCTTTCTTTCCTTTTCTCTTTCTTTTCTTTTCTCCTTTCTTTTTCTCCTTTTATTTTCCCTTTTTTTGTTTTCTCCTTCTTTTCTTTTCTCCTTTCTTTTTCTCTTTTTCTTTTCTTTTCTACTTTTCTTTTCTCCTTCTTTTCTTTTCTTTTCTCCTTTCCTTTTCTCTTTCTTTTCTTTTCTCCTACTTTTCTTTTCGACATTCTCTAACTTTGTTACTTACCCTCTAATTGACTCTTTCACATCTTGTGCACTGTTTCGTATCTTTTTTGCAATCACAGTCAAGATAGGGTTTAAAGCGCTGCATCTAAATGCTAAAATAATCATGACATTTTTGATGGGTAGTATGCATGTATATAATTATTCCTCCATCTTTCACGGACCATTTTCTTCGTGCGGAAGAAACGCTTTGCTCGATTTGCAAACTGTTCAAGGCGGGAAATGTCGGAAATAAATTTTGTCCCTCGCAAAATTACCCCCCCCCCGGACCGCACGATTTCCTTTTAGTAACAACAAACTCCAGACGGTAATGAAAAAAAGGTCGTCATGAATAGTTACGCCTCTTGAAAACGAATTTCCTGACGAGGATTTTCAGTTGCAAAACTTAACCGACACATGTGATTCGCATTCCAACGAACATTCTAGAAGAGCACATAAAAATCTTTATTGCATATAAAAATTCAGCTATTTCAGAAGTGAAATATTGTCACGACATATTGAAGAAATTGAAAAAAACGCCGGGCGCAAGTTTCACACTAAATAAGCTGCACAAATAGTCGAATAGATACATTGAAATAAAGTAAGTTCATATTTGTGTGTTTATTTATTTATTTTGTAAGTTTCTGGTTTTATTTCATAACATTTAAATGTATACCTTTTAAATGTTTGCTAAGTGTCCCGTGATATTTTCATTTGATCCAGGTGTGCCGTTGCTTTAAAAGGTTGAGAAACATTGCCTTAACCCTAATCCTGTTGTGATATTTTCATTAATCATCAGATAGCACTCCGAAAAAATGAAACGTTTAATTTTTTGGAAGGGCTATCTGATGATCCGGTGTATTTTAAAAGGGATCTGGTGAAATAAATTATTATAATGGAACCTTAAAGTGGTCCGTTTTTCTTTATTTTATTATATATATATATATATATATATATATATATATGTGTGTGTGTGTGTGTGTGTGTGTGTGTGTGTGTGTGTGTGTGTGTGCATTTAGGCCTCAAATACTCTTTTAGGCATGACAGATTGAATAATTACCAAACATTATGTCTGCTTATTTTGATCATAATCCTTTCATATTCACGAATATTTTTCGTATATAGATAGATAGATAGATAGAGAGAGAGAGACAGAGAGAGAGAGAGAGTCACTGTGGAGTAATGGAGAGCGGCTTGGATTGATAGCTCGGAGAGCCGAGTTCAAGTTCCAGTCAAATCCATAACATTCACTTACGTGCTAATAACCTTGGGGAAGGTATGAATCCTCTTCTTCTCCCTCCAGCTATGGGCAAATAGCAGGACGGACTGGGTTCTATAGCATTGGATGATCTAGGAGAAGAACAACTCTGAATTAAAAACCTGCGTACGGTCGTTGGGTCGTAGTGTGCCAAGTCTCTGTATTCGGCCCTTCAAAAAGTCTCGTTGAATTCGACGGGAGAGTCGAGTATATATATATATATATATATATATATATATATATATATATATATATATATATGTAAGCAAATATATGGATATAGAAAAAGATTTCAGTTATCTGTTTGGATTGGTATCGCTTTTTTATGTCCATCGTCTTCTTCATGTTGAATTGCATATGGTCTATGTTAATTATGTTTTATGAATATGTCCTGAAGATGGTCTATTCGACCGAAACGTCCGACGTTGACATTAAACATTAAAACAGCATAATCGCATATTAGGATTTTTGTTTCTTTTCTCAGTATATTTTTTTTCATATATATATATATATATATATATATATATATATATATATATAGAAAAAAAAGCTGAGAGCTCTGTGTCAGAATCGACAGAGGCTAAATATAATATAATAATAATAATATCAAAGCCAAAATCTGTCACGCATCGGAATTTGGCAATTTCAGCCATGGAAAGACTAACAGTAAAAGAACGCGCTAAATTTCAAGACTGCAATTTATAAAATTGTTCATAAATTCAAACAAACTGTGTCAGTGGTAGATGTGAAAACACCATTGCTTGCATGTTAACACCGTCCAGCTGAAAATATTGCTGCTGTGCACGAGTATATGGCGAAAATCCAGACCCCTGTATTCGGCATCGCGCGCAGGAACTTAACCCCTCCACAACAACGTTACATCGTTTCCAGTTGCATTCTCGGTTGGTCGATTATGCTGACCAAAAAAATCTAAAAGCGCACGAAATGCATTTCTGTTTGAAGCTCCATTTTCGTAATAGGCTTTGATAACTTTAACACGTTGTTTAATTGTTAATCTTTCCATGGTTGAAATTTGCGAAAAACTTAAGTTGTTAAATCTGAAAGAAAAAGAAAAAAAAACTAATTAGACGCTTAAACTTAATTCACATTTAAAATCGGTTCAATTTGTTGGAACACCTTTCACATATATATATATATATATATATATATATAATTAAGACATTTTCATGTTTATACATTCTTTTTATAGATACAAATATTTAAGTAAATGATCTCTTTATAATAAACACTATTAACAACATTTACCGGCCTGAATGTCCGATAAATTGTCATAGAACATATGCGTCCTTCGACAGGAATCGAACCTGCACCACATATGGAACCGTCATATAGCCTGACGTGCTTTTACTAATTTCGCCAGAGAGGAGGACGCATATATCGGACATTCAGGCCAGTAAATGTTGTTAATACTGTTTATTTTAAACAGAGCATTTACTTAAATATTTGTATCTATAAAAAGAATGTATAAACATGTCTTAAAATAATTGTCGGACTTTGTCCATTTCATAATGTGTGACGTCATTTGTTTACATTTGGATACGCATTGAGCAGATATGAATGTACGCGAAAGATTCATGGAAGATTGAAGTTTAAAAACAATAAAATCGACCTTACTAACCGAAACGCTCCTCTGTGGCCAAATCGGTAAAGCGCGTCAGGCTATATGACAGGTTCGATTCCTGTCGGAGGACGTATATTTTCTATGACAATTTCTCGGACATTTAGGTCGATAAATGTTGTTAATACTGTTTATTATAAAACAGGGCATTTACTTAAATATTTGTATCTATAAAAAAGAATGTATAAACCTAAAAATGTCTTCAAAATAATTGTCGGTTTCTATTTAATAATGTGTGACTATACATATATATATATATATATATATGTGTGTGTGTGTGTGTGTGTGTGTGTGTGTACTGTCAATTTTGACTTTTAATGCCTCTCTGAACAGGATTAGTTTCCAATCTCGTTCCCTATTTTCCCTTTTTTCATTGTCTTCCCAATATTTTCTGTTTATTTCTTTTTCTTTTTTTTTCTTATTTCCGGACAACTTGAAGGCATTTTCAGATGGCCATGTTGTTCGCGTTTCTTGGCACTGAATCAGCTTCCACACACGTCTACATGACGTCCAACAAATGTTTCTCACGTGGGTTCTTTATCAATGTCCGACACTTCACTGAATGTTCCCTGGTAGATCTATTGAGTTCACAGGAAGGGTTCATCAACATTAACGCCCGGCTCACATGAAGGATTGCTTCCCGACAGCAGCGCCAGATGATCGTACCGCATCGGTCCGCCCCCTAATGTTCAAATGTTTATATCTGATTACTATAAACGTTTATTTTTAGTCAATACACAATGACGGATTAAAAATCCTTTCAAAAACTCGAGTAAGAGCCTGAAGCTAGTAGTGTTTTCCTTAAATAGATAATTCTAACCATAATCTGTCAGACTCCGTGGCCGAGCTGCTACAGAACATTGGTCCAAAAAGTCGTTTCGCTTATGGAAGAAGAATATTCTAGTTCGATTAGTCTTTGATAGGATTTGTCAATTTAGGCAGTTGTTCACTGTTTAATAAAACAAAAAAAAAAACACGTAGCAATTCAAAACGTGTACCCAATAAAATTAAACACATGGCAAAGTGGATAAAGGCGTTGATTAGATCCAGATATATACGTATGCACAGGCGTTCACACATCTTCTATCCGTCTGTTTTCTGGGGTGGGGTTTATCTTAAAATGAGGTCTGTGTCACACTATGGTAGGCAAAATTGTTATTAGTTTTAAATTTGAATTTCTTCAAACACTGTTTTATTATGTACACTATTTACAGTATTCGGACTATTGACCTCATCTTTGTCGTCATATTTATTACAACATTTCGGCCCTTTAGTATCTGTCTATATTTCTGAAATGAGGTATTATGTTCACTATTTACATTATTCGGACTATTGTCCTCATATTTGTAGCTATATTTATTACAACGTTTCGGCCTTTCAGTTTCTGTCTATATTTCTGAGATGAGGTATTATGTACACTATTTACATTAGACGGACTATTGTCCTCATCTTTGTCACCATATTTATTACAACGTTTCGGCCTTTCAGTATCTGTCTATATTTCTGAGATGAAGTATTATGTACACTATTTACATTATTCGGACTATTGTCCTCATCTTTGTCACCATATTTATTACAACGTTTCGGCCTTTCAGTATCTGTCTATATTTCTGAGATGAGGTATTATGTACACTATTTACATTAGACGGACTATTGTCCTCATCTTTGTCACCATATTTATTACAACGTTTCGGCCTTTCAGTATCTGTCTATATTTCTGAGATGAGGTATTATGTACACTATTTTACATTATTCGGACTATTGTCCTCATCTTTGTCACCATATTTATTACAACGTTTCGGCCTTTCAGTATCTGTCTATATTTCTGAGATGAGGTATTATGTACACTATTTACATTAGACGGACTATTGTCCTCATCTTTGTCACCATATTTATTACAACGTTTCGGCCTTTCAGTATCTGTCTATATTTCTGAGATGAAGTATTATGTCCACTATTTACATTATTCGGACTATTGTCCTCATCTTTGTCACCATATTTATTACAACGTTTCGGCCTTTCAGTTTCTGTCTATATTTCTGAGATGAGATATTATTTACACTATTTACATTATTCGGACTATTGTCCTAATCTTTGTCGCAATATTTATTATAACAACGTTTCGTTTCAAGGACACATGGCACAGTGAATAAAGGCGTTAGTTAGATATAGTGATAGGACCCAAAGAGTGTGAGTTCAATACCCGGTGAAGGCAGTGGAGAACTTGGTGAGTGGAATTAACCGAAGTAACTGAACTCTGACATCCATTAGACATGGCACGTGGAACTAGAACAGTCTACCCCTGTGAGCGAAATAAAGGGTTAAGTTCAACATTCCACCCACCCGAAGAAGGCTGGAGCGTACAACGGCCGAAACGTTGTAATGAATATGGCGACAAAGATGAGGACAATAGTCCGAATAATGTAAATAGTGTATAAAGTTTATAGTCATAGGAAATAATGTCGTGTTAAAAAATAATTTCAAAAACTACATA
>CAHIKZ030000051.1:827500-865000 GCA_903632075.3 Acanthosepion pharaonis
TTTAATAGGTCATCTCACAGGAAATGACATAGTGAGAAAAAAGAGAGAAGTAAAGATGTAAGAAATAACAGATGGAATTAGGTTTTAATCCTCCTTTGGATTATCCATTCCATACAGATTACTAAGATTTTCATTATTTTTATATATATATATATATATATATATATATATATATATATATATATATATATATGTATATAAATTTATGTTTAAACATATATGAATTTGGATAAATATGGATCGGAATCTGACAGAATCATACGCTGAATAACAAGCAGGAAATGTATATAAATCAAACATGTTAGGGTTAGAGTTAGGGTTATGGTTATTTTCGGTTCTCACCAGCCGAAGTGCAGTTGAAATGCACTGAAACGAAGTTGCATCTTTGTAGAGAGTTAAATAGTTTTGTCTATATGATAACATTATAATAAATAAATAATTATCGCTCTACTATCAATATCGAGCCCTCTTTTAGATTAATGCTGTCAGCGTTAGAATATATATATATTACTTTCGTTCTCACTGCATCGGATATATATATATATATATATATATATATATATGTGTGTGTGTGTGTGTGTGTGTGTGTGTGTGTGTGTGTGTGTGTGTGTTGATTTTAATACCTATACTCGGATGGTGTGAAAAAAGAACCCGGATAATAAAATTTGCAAATAAAAATCTATTTGAACAAACCGATATAAGGGAGGGGGGAGAAGTCAGAAAAAAAATGACTAAAAGCATATGTGTGTTTGTGTGTGCGTGTGTGCGTATGCTTGCGCGTTTGTGTTTGTGTTGTGTGAGTCTCGTAGGCATTATTATTTATGTTTGGAGGTTGTCATCAAGATGATTTTTGTAATGTTTCTTTTTACAACACCGGTCGTTATGTATACGTAAGATTCTTTAAGAATAGGTTTAATAAAGGTTGGTGATGTAATATAATGTTTTGGTACACAAACACACAGATATTATAAGCGAGACTCTTCTTATTATAGCGAGACTCTTCGGCAAAATCGAATTGAGTCACTGTCGGTCACTGTGTGTGTTCATCTAAAAATAAATACGCTAAAATTCACATTCATCCCTGCCAGCTTAGTGGTAGAATCTCTGACTGACACCAATTCTGTCAGGTTTCGATCCTAGCTAGAAGCAACCGGATGTCTAGCGACATTGAAGAGTTCGGAACCAGCGAAACAGTCTGTCTGTGGATGACTTTATATATTTATTTATATGGTGGTCTCTCTCGACGTATGAGAGTAAAGCAGATCAGTTCCTCGTAACCCGCAGCCATGATTTGATTATAGTGGCGAAGGTTTTGTGCAGAACCATCCACAGTTTTTGAAGGAACAAATACAGATACCTGGTGCACTACGTGCCAAATGTCCCCAAACGATTCTCTGCAGGTTTTAATTTCAAAGTTGTCTTTCTCCTAGACCAGTTGCCATCCAAGCCTGTCTTGCTATTTAGCCATGGTGGGTGAAGAGGACGATTAATATCTTTTCCAATTAGCTCCCCTATTCCTCAACCCGTGCTTAATATAGAATAACATAGTTGCATTTTATACGTTAATAATAAATAATTTCCTCATCGGTAGCACAATTCTAAGTTTCATGTACAACGCAATTGTCAGATGTTGATTGAAGCCTGACGTTTACATATTTTAAAATGTGTTATATATACCGGACAATCGTAATAATGAAGCAGTTCATATTATTTATCTGGTTTGTAAAAAAATATATAATTGTAAAAAAAATTAATTGTAAAAGAAAATAATATAACTAAGAACAAACAAATAATACATCCACATCTACACATAAACACACACTACACAATGTATATAACACTAAATAAAAAAAAATGTAACTTTAATTCAAAAATAAATATGAACATCAAAGTAATTATAAATATGATACAAATGTATACACAAATATTATGGAAATATAAACATATATATATATATATATATATATATATATATATATATATATATATATATATATATATATATATATATCCGAATGTAATGAGAACGAAAATTATATATAAATTCTAACGTTCACAGCATTAATTCAAAAGAGGGCTCAATACCGATAGAAGATCAATAATTATTTATTATAATTTTTTCATATAAAGAAAAAACAGTAAGTAAATTGTTTTTGTCTATATGAAAAAATTTATATATATATATATATATATATATATATATATATATATATATATATATATATATATATATATATATAGATAGATAGATAGATAGATAGATAGATAGATAGATATAGATATAATATCATGGCATATCGACATATCCAAATATATGGATATATATATATATATGAATACAGATTGTATATAATACGTAAAAATGTTCTTTCTCTAAACGTGCGCCGATAGCTTAGTGTTAGAATATCTGACTGATGCCATATCTGTCGTGTTTTGATTCCTGCTTGAATTATATGTTATATCGCTGTTCTTTCTCTTGATTTGATAAAAAAGTAAATGCTAAGAACTGCGGCTTCTTAATCTCTCTGTTCTTTCTCTTCATTTAGACATATATATATAGCGTCCATATGTCAGATAAAAGCCTTGCACTGTTTATCTTAGGAATTATTAAAGTTATGTTACTGAAATTCTCCGAGATTTTTATAACACTATTTAACTCTACTTTGATCAATAATAATGTATAATTACTCTCTAAGCTTAACAGAAGAATCATGATGAAATCGAAATGACATGTCCATCATTAATTAATCATAGTTATTATCAATGCAACATGACAAAGATAATTGATAATGTTATAATTTATGAATATGTCCTGAAGATGGTTTATTAGACCGAAACGCCCGACGTTGACATATTAACTTTAAAACAGCATAATTGTGTATAAGGATTTTTGTTTGTTATATATATATATATATTTTTGTTATATATTGATATATATTGATATATATTTTTGTTTGTTATATATGTATATATTCTTCTTCATACTGTCGGATCTATATCCATATATTTGCTTACATATATATATATATATATATATATATATATATATATATATATATATATATATATATATTTGTGTGGATATGAGCTTGTGACTCTGGGTTTCACGTTTGATGATCGCAAAAGCGTGAAAGCCAGGTACACAAAATATGAATATGTTAGATCTATCACTGATATTGAAAACTTTCTAATAAATACTGTGTATATATGATATATATATATATATATATATATATATATATATATATATATATATATATATATATATATATATATATATGTGTATGTTATACCTGCCACTTCTTTACAGGAAAAGGCCATTCCGTCAACGTTGAAATGAACCTCAGATGACTTGGCAAACCAGCCTCGCCCCTGCATATCTTTTTACATATGTAATACGCGAAAGTCATTTAACGATTCTTGAATTGAACTTTATCAAAAAACTGTCATAAGTACCCTGCATGTCTGTCAGCAATGACATTCACATAGTCGGCATTAAACTGCCGATTTTCATCTTCCGGCAGATATTATATACAAGGTCTTTGGAATCGTGTCGAGATCCCCTTTTCTATGAGCTCCTTTTCAACGTGAAATGCTCGACCATTTTGACTTCAAAACGATTACAAGAATCAAAAACAAACTTTTTCCAACCAGCTATATTCTCTGCGTTTTTTTTGTTTTTTTTTTTATCAGTCTTTGATACTAATTTCAGGTTTTTCTTTGTTGTTTTTAATAATATAATTGAAACTTTTTTTTTTTTTTCAGTTTGTGTGTGGGGCACTAACCAAGAGCAAGCGTTTCATTAAACAGGTGCTTCGGCAATCTCTCATCTTCCGTTATCCTGAGATACCCAACTCAGTTGATTGCGAATGAGAAATTTCTCAATACTGGCTGTTATGGCTCGTTGCCGAACAACTGTGTCTGGTGTGAAAACTGCCACTTGATGTTCAAGGAGAGTAGTCAGAATAAAGAAGAGAAGTGATGCCTTTTGATTTATTTATTCGCTTATTCTTACTTTTTTCTTTGTTTATTATTTTATATTTTTATTATATTCGTATGCAGCTATTATCTTTATATTGTCATAATGATTATTATTTTCACATAAGTCGTGGTATATATCGATTGCTTTTTTTTTAAATAAATGTTAACAAGCGAGTTTACTTTATTACGAATACCTAATATATTGCTACTAAGAATTATTATTATGCCCATTTAATAGAATGTATTTACTAAATACTAAACTACTTATATATTGGCATGAGTAATAGTACCGTTTTTATATTTTTAGATCAAAATTTATAATATATATATTTATATATATATGTATGTATGTATGTATGTATGTATGTATGTATATAAAAGTGAGCATAGAAGTCAACACTTAGAGGTGACAGTTTGTTTCATGCTAGATGCAGTCATCAGGCCATGCATCTAGCATAAAACAGACTGTCTCCTTTAAGTGTTGACTTCAATGTTCACTTTTATATTTACACACGCTCTATCTCTGATATTGGGCACTTTATCCCATAAATATACCACATCTTAAGACTATATTCCTCCCTGTTTTTTTTCATCGAGAGTAGAGGCTTATCACTCATTTTCTATTTAGTATTCATTTTCCAGTTGATTCTAATATCTATTTCAACTCTATAATCCTAATGTCTATTTCAGCAGACGATAAAAGTGGTCGTCTGCCTTTTAAACCCAAAATATAAAATGTGATTGACGTGCGTAGAATTTGAAGATGCAGGAAGTAAGAGTTAATTATACAGGAAGTAATATTGAAGAGTGTCAATCTAAACTTTAATATGTCAAAAATATTATATATATTATATATATGTTGAACATTATATATATATATATATATATATATATATATATATTATATATATGAGTTCATACTTTTCGATGTATAAGTCAAACGATAGATAACAGACAGGGGTCAGGGAATGTGTGAAATACCTATCTTAAAGGGGGAAATGTGTATTAAATAACAATATTAGAGAATATTAACCCTCTAAAGAATAACTGGGGAATGAAGAATATTGAAAAATATAAGAAAAAAATAAGATAGCAAAGACGTGTTTGTATATATATATATATATATATATATATATATATATATATATATATATATATATATATATATATATATATATATATTATATATATATATATATGTGTGTGTGTGTGTGTGAAAAGTGTGTGTAAATAAATATAATATATATATATATATATATATATATATATATATATATATATATATATATATTATATATTATATGGTACTTATTAGAAAGCGCTCAATATCATAGAGATAGAGGTAATATATTTGGTTGGATTGATATGAGTTTGTGACCTGGGCTTCACGCTTTTGGGATCGTTAGACAGTTTGTCTGACGATCGCAAAAAAGCGTGAAACCCAGGGTCACAAACTCACATCAATCCAAATAAATATATATATATATATATATATATATATATATATATATATATATATATATGAACAAATATAGTTTTAAGGTGTTCTATATTTATGGGATAAAGTGCTCAATATCAGAGATAGAGCGTATGTAAATAAAAGGTGAATATTGAAGTCAACACACAGAGGCAACAGCCAGTCGCCTCTGAATGTTGACTTCAATATTCACTTTTATATATATATTATATTAAACATTATAATCTTTATATGAACTCCCAAAATAACACTTTCAAAGTAAAGCAAAATAACAGCCTCTGTTTCTAGCCTTTTTTACAAAGAAAATTAGTGACATCTTCTCTCTTAACTTCCTTCCCTCTTTTTCTCTCTATGAGTTTTTTCTTCTCTACCCCTTCGATATCAATATATAACTTCCGTTAAGTTAACCGTTTAAATGTGTCAATATCTGCTAACTCACTCATGTCTTCTCTCTCCCCCTCACTTCGTCAATTTACATATGTTTAATACGGCCCGTCAAAAATGTGTAAATTTTCGTTTCATTTTTTTGTTTGGAAGTATAGTCTGATGATTTGCAGTCCTTTTAAAAGGGCTGTGGTGAAATAATTTATTATATGGAATCTTAAAGTGGTTTGTAGTTATTTAAATTAAAATAATATATATATATATATATATATATATATATATATATATATATATATGGGGTGGTGGGTAATGGAAGTGTTGTACTCACATTGAGTTAGTGGGTAATGGAATTAATTCGGGTAGATTTTTTGCCTTTTTTTCACTTGTTTTTCAATAAAAATGAATGTATGTTATTTGAATGTTTGCCATTTACAATAATCACAACATTGAACTAGGATCTTTACTTTTCATTCTCATCCAGCTTTAATAGCTTAAAAAAAAGTCACGATCAGGTGTTTCCTCATTGGCATCGAGCAGTGGTAGACATCTTTGCTTTACACTCCACACCAATTGCTACAGGTGACTGAAGAGAAAGGACGAAGGGTCAAAAGGCCGAAATTTAGTGACGAAAAGAACCAAGATTTCTTCTTCCTTCTCCTACCTCACTGTCATACGCTTCTCTCTTTCTTTTATTCTCCCTATCCTTTTTATTATCCCACTTCGATTCTTTTACTTCTGTCTTCCCTAAATTTCTTGATTCTAAGAAATCTCTCTTATTCCTAACTTTTCTTTCCTCTTCTATTCTTTTCACCTCCTAATTCTTTATTTCTCTTTTTTTTATCATTCTGTAACTTCCCTTTGTTCTATTTCCTCTAAATCTCTTTTCTTATTCCTCCTTTACACTTTTCTTAGCCCCTCTCTCTTTCCTTTTTTTATTTTATTTTCTCTCTTTTCACTAGTTCTTTTCTGCCCCTCTAGTAAATTTTTTTATTATTGCTCTTTTTTCTCCTCTTTTTTCATTTCCTAATTCTCCCATTATTCTGTCGCTCTCTCTCTTTTTAGTATTGCTCTTTCTTTTTTTCCTACCCCAATTCTTCCTTTTTTCTATTTCTCTATTTTCCCAACTTCCTTCTTTTTTCCATTTTGTCTCTCTCTCTCTCTCTCTCTTATTCCTCCTACACTTTTCTTAGCCCCTCTCTCTTTCCTTTATTTATTTTCCTACACTTCTCTCTTTTCACTAGTTCTTTTCTGCTCTCCTCTTTCTCCTAATTCTCCCATTATTCTGCCCCTCTCCCTTTTTTAGTATTGCTCTTTTTCTTTTCCTACCCCAACTTCCTTTCTTCTATTTCTCTATTTTCTTGTCCCTTTCTCTCTCTCTCTCTCTCTCTCTCTCTTATTCCTCCTAACTTTTTATTATCTCCCATTTCGTTTCTGCTATTTCTGCCATTCCCCATACGTCTCCAGATATTCTCTTACCACTCTTTCTCTTTTCCTGTCCCTACTCCCTTTCTTCTATTGCTTGCCCTCCTTTCTAACCATTTATCCTCCTAAACTATTTTTTGTTTCTCCTACTTCTGCCCTAATTGTTTCTTTTATTCCTCTTTCCCTTTTCCTAATTTACCCGCCTTTCTCTTACTTTTACTCTTCTCTTTTTCTATTTTCTTCCTCTTTTTTAACTCTCCTCCTCACTTCTCTCTTTCCCGTTTCTCGTACACCTTTACTTCAACGCCTTTTCCTATATAGTCCTTTCTTTTTATTTTCATCTCCACCTTTCGTTCTTTCTTCTCCTCTTTTTTTATTTTTTGCTTTTTTTTTTTACTAATCGACTCCTTCCAAAATATTTTCCATTTCTTCATTTACTTTGCGTACATTTTTTTTCTTTTTTCCATTTCATCTTTTTTTTTTTTTTTTTTTTTTTTTTTTTTATTTTTTAATTTCAAAATATTTTCCATTTTCATTGTTGAGAAATTTTTTGAAATTTGTCAGTGACAGATCATTTTTATATTTTTAACTTTATCATATTTTAATTTTACTCATTTATTTGAAACTTTTCACTCATCTCATTTTTGTCTTTTTCTTTATCCTGATTTTGTTTAATTTTTTGCTTTCTTTTCAGATTTTGATAATTCAAAAATATATGTATGTGCAGCATCTTTTTAAATATATTATATTTTACTCAATTCTCTCGTGTTATTTATTCCGCAAGACCATCTACACAATTTCTTGAAATCTTGTCAGTGACATGCATTGTGATTGATGATTTTCATACGAATAATCATATGCCACTAAAAAAATACATACATGCATACATACAGTCGTAATTGCGGGTCTTTAACCATTAAACCACCTCGAGGTGCCCATATATATATATATATATATATATATATATATATATATATATATATATATATATATATATATATAAAAGGCTTAAACATTAATATTCCATGGTCATAGTTTATTCCATTGGAATCGTAAAAAATCTACGATCAATTCATCAGAGACCTACAAAAATTCAAAAAGAAAAAACATTGATTTTTTCTGTTTTATATATATATATATACTTATATTATATTATATATATATATATACTTGTATTATCTTCGATATATGACCACTGAGTCTGACTTCCGGTATGTGTTCTGTGATGCTAAATTATCCTCCGCACTGAAGGAACGTGACTCATTCCTTTCTTTTGTCATCTTCCTGACCCTTGACTGTTTAAGAATTTGCAAGTCAAAATTAGAAATCCTCAGCCTAAATTACGTTTAATACACCAATAGCTTCCATCTGCCGTAACTGACAACGAGTATTTCAACTTTTGAGAAGAAAAAAAATCAATATTTAATTCTTTCCTCTGATCGCAGTTGATTGTCATGATTAGATAGATAATTGAGACGAGGGTTAAATAGACCAATCTAAGGGGATTGGTTATTTTCAAACCAATCAATATTGACGTTACTGGTTGAAATTAACATGAGAAGCAAAGATGTCATTCTTGTTATGACTCCCACCAATACGTATGTACAAGTTTAACTTGACTAACACTGGTCAAAACGGTTTTTGGTGCCAAAAAATAAAACAGTTTTTTTAGCTAATTTGATAGTGCTGGTTCCAAAAATGACTTTAGTTTTTTTTTTTTTTTATGGTTAACTACCACTTTTGCTATATTGAAATTGCTCATTTTTGGAAAAATAAAGATCAATTTGTGATCTTGGCTGATCGCAAAATTTCGTTAATAATGTTGAAAGAAATCCATCAATTTTCAAATAGGCCGAGCAATATATGTCTGCCACCTGAAATAAACTATTTTTATAATAAAAAAGTGTTTTTGAGTCAAAAATTTTAAAATAGATATTTTTCCAATTTATCGCCAAAATTCAAATTAACTGATAAAATTTATCAGTAATACACTTTATTAAATCTCATAATTAAGGTGACTTCAAAAACAATGAAACCCTTAAAATCTCCTGTTTGACTTTCATAAATTCATCCCGTCACTTTTATCCCTTCATTACGGAAGGAAACCAAGCACATTGAGAGCATTTTGTTTTCACAAGTGAAAAGAAACTCCAATTAAAGACATTCCAATTGAATGCACCGATTCCTTTGTACATGAAATTGTAGGAGTATCAAAAGGGACTTTAATAACATTGAACAGAACAGACGATCAAGAAAGAGAAAATTTTTACCATAGTTCTTATGAACACAAGGAAATTTCCCTAAGAAATCATTTTTTAACCAGTTAGCTACTATCGCCTGAAGAAGTACAAGAATAGTATTGAAACATGAAAGCTTTTGTGTCGCGATTTAAAATGTTTTTATTATAATATCTTATAATAAATAATATTTTTATTATAATATCTTATAATAATATTTTACTCTACTTTGTATTGAGCATTTTTTTTTCAAAGTAAACGCTTTGAATTGTGGATTTTTACTCCATTGTTCTTTCTCTCATTTGGGGATATATATATATATATATATATATATATATATATATATATATTTCACTTTAAACGTTATTTTTAATATATAACTGCTCAGTTTCGTGTCCGTAACGTAAACAAAGCAAATTTGGCAACTGATCGAAGTCTAAGATCTTAGTGGGTAAAATGGCTTTGTAACATTAAAAAAAAGGAATCAAGCTATTCCCGCTCTAGTTACCGAGCAGTCCTTCACTTTTCTCTGAACAGGTGCCCTCATTGTGAGGGTCCTTGCTTTGAACGTGTTTTTGCATTCAATTTCATTATTTTATCAGTAATACACTTTAGTAAACCTCATAATCAAGGTGACATAAAAAACGAAACCCTAAAATCTTCTGTTTGATATTCATATATTTATGTCATAACTTTTATCCCTTCACTACGGAAGGAAACTAAGTACATTGAGAGAATTTTGTTTTCACAGTAAGAAAGAAACTCCAATTAAAGACATTCCAATTGAATGCACCGATTCCTTTGTACATGAAATTGCTGGAATATCAAAAATGGACTTCAATAATATTGAACAGAACAGACGATCAAGAAAGAGAAAATTTTTACCATAGTTCTTATGTTCACGAAGGTTTTATTTCTTATGTTAGTTTATGTTGTAGCATGCCTACGGACGATAATGTGTATGTCCCCATTCACATAAATACAGTAGTAAATAAGTATGCTGTCGGAGATTCGTCTCCAACTGTGCTGGTAAAACTCTATGCCTCCGGGCAGAGAGGATCCCCAGACGAGGCTCTGTCGAAAGGCAGAGTCTCGTCTCGGGGAAACAGCTACCCGACCCCGTTTTATACGGGGACTACGGGGAATTATTGGCCGATCCTACTGGCTCGGATACCCCACATTAAATTCGGCCTTGTGCCACATCTGACCACGTGGGGCGGTTGGTCGATATCCTACAGTATGAGATTCGTCTCCAGCTGTGCTGGTCAAACACCCTGCCTCCAGGCAGAGAGGATCTCCAGATGAGGCTCTGTCGATGGGAAACTTCTACCTGACCCAGTTTTAGACGGGATCTACGGGGAATTTTTGACCGAGTCTACGGAGATTTATTGTGGAATTCACTTGACTCACTTATAGTAGTTGACTACTTCTACGCGCCGCTGGCGAATCATATATGTGTTGTTCTTGGCCTAAGTATTATCATTCATTAGCAAACTTTTGTGTAATTATTCTTTTCAGTAACCTTACCTACAACCTTTTACTCAGTCACTCTGGACTCGACTCGACTCTTCGGTCTAGCTCTCGTTTTACACTCTTCTTACTCTCGGGTCTTCCCATAGCAGTAGTATATGTATATACTGGGTGAGTCTATTTGTGTAAAAAGGGGTGGACCCCTCAACACCCACTTCTTAGATCTCTTTCTGGGAGGGAGTTAATATCTTTTTCTCTTATGGTCGATAATCAGAGGTTCGGTAAATTTTCTCTTCTTGTTTGACCTTCTAGTTCTTGTGGTCTTTGAATCTCAAAAGCTTCAAAGATTGCATTCATTGAATCGTCATTTTCAGCGGATGACGAGCTTGGCTCTTCGACCCGTCTTTTTTGTATTTGGTCAATATGTCTTCTGTGGGTAAACTTTTCGCCTTGTACTGTGTACATCACATTTCCTAGTCTGTTAATTACTGTGCCAGGCCCCCAGTAAGCCATATTGTTCCTGAACATATTGTTCCTGAACATCCTAAAGTAAACCCGTTCTCCAGGTTTAAATGATCTCTTGGGTACTATAGGTGTATGCTGGTGTTTCTTCTTGTTAGGCAATAACTTATCAAGTGGCACGTTTCGCTTCTTTTTACATACTGGTTGGACATTTTCTTTTAATTCAATTCTAGCTGCACCCCTACAAAACGAACTGATAGGTAAATCCCATACATCGAATTTTTGCATCCAGTGCGTTCCCACCAGATTTTCGGTACCTTTCATTACGAACATTTTGAGTTTTCTTGTTTTCCTGTGAAATTTTACATTTAGGATTACTTCTCCTTCGAATTTTATACGCTTTCCTGTAACAGACTTAGCAATTTTTTGTGTATGTAACATGTTTCGTCTATTAAGCTTTCTCCATGTCTGTAGGTTAATTATCGTTATATCGGAACCTGAGTCAAGTTGCAATTTTATCTTTTTATTTAAGATTTCCAGTTCCACATATTTCATTATGTTAGCATTGTCTTCGTCATGCATTCTAGTAGCTCTTATCCTACCAGTAAATTTTCTGTTCCTACATTGGGATGCCTTGTGACCTGTTTTTCCACACGCAAGACAGTTTTTATATTTAAAACGACAATCCTTATTCCAGTGTAGTCCTCCACATCGATAACATACAGATGGAGGAGGCTTATATTTACTTTGATTTTCGTCATTATTTGCCCTATACATTGTACTTTTTTCATTATTATAGAATTTTTGTTTTCTTTCCGGGGAGGGTGAGAAACGTAAACTTTTGTTTAACTTACGTATATGTGATATTCCTGGTTCCTCAATATCCTTCGAGTCTTTTTTATGCTCAGGCATTTTTGGCAGTCTTCCGATAGTTTTTGTAGTGTTAATCCAGGTTCATTTTGCAGTTTTGAAAGCATTCTTTTGCGTATTTCACTATATTTTGCTGAGACTAACCCTTGTACAAAAATAAGACACTTGAAATTGTCTGGAGTTAATTCTGCCAACTTGAAATCGTCGCAATGTTTGTTCACGATTGCGGCGAACGTGGAGTAGTCCTTATTTTCATCATTTACAAGGTTAAGACATTTCCACCTTTTGTGAAAGAGTGACGTTTTCAGGCTGAAAAGCTCCGTCAGGCATGTAACTGCTTCATTAAACGTTAAATCATTTGTCTTCTTTGGCAAAATGTAATCCACGAATTTTGTGTATTCTTCCGTTCCTAATTTTCTCAGTAATAGTCGTAGCTTTTTTGCTTCTGTCCAGTTTTGACAATCGATGTTAAAGATGTCTTCATGACGTTTGAAAAAGTCCCCGAAATTTTTATCCTCTTCCAGGGAATATTTGAATGTTTCTATCGTGTTCCATACTGCATCTTAAGAAAAAGTCGCCTCTTTTTCAATATTTTGTTGTTGTGTATTACTCGCTACTTTTACAATTAGCTCCTGGAGTTGTAATTGTCTTTCTTCATTTTGCATTTGTCTTTCATGATTTTCCTTCTGCGTTTGTAGTAATATTTTTTCCATTCTTCCTTGGAATTGTAATTACTGTTCATTTTGGTATTTAACAAGTTCTACTAAAATACTTTTAAAATCCTCCATGGTAAGAGTCTTACGAAAAAAAACTCGATTTTCCATATTTTAATCCTCGTAACACTTTGTTACCCAGTTGTTGTGGATACTGGCAAAACGGCAATTTTCTCTTTTGAGTCTCCATAAAATGCAAATTCTTGTCGCCCAAGCTGCTGTGGTGAGAAGAGAGAATTTTTTTTCTTTCCGTGTAGGTCCCAATTTCTAGACACGAAGTCGTTGTGGTCGGCAAGGGAGAATTTTTCTTTGTACTCTATCTGTGTGAGTTCGAATTTCCTCGTCGCCAAAGTTGTTATGGTCGACGAGAGAGGAATTTTTTTTTCTTCCGTGTGAGTTCGAATTCCTCGTCGACGAGAGAGAATTTTTTTTCTTTTTGTTCTTCCCGTGTGACTTCGATATCCTCGTCGCCAAGTTGTTGTGGTCGACGAGAGAAAAAGTTATTTTTTTCCCGTGTGAGTTCGATATCCTCGTCGCCAAGTTGTTGTCGACGAGGGAGGATTTTGTTGTTTGTTCTTCCCGTGGGAGTTCGATATCCTCGTCGCCAAGTTGTTGTGGATTCCGGGTTGAAATCCGGTACCAATAAATAACAAACGCCAGGAATATATGAAAATAATGTATTAACGTAATAATACAAACTGGTAAAGCAGGTTAGTAGTTCCAGGAATACGGGTTAGTAGCAATATATATATATACAGTCTTTGGTATTGAAGTATCGCTGTATGACTTCTTACTGAGTCTACGTGCTCGCTCACTGTGACTCCTACAACGCTGCTACCTCACCCCTCACTCTTCCGGTTACCTACAACCTTTTACTCTGTCACTCTCGACTCGACTCGACTCTTCGGTCTTGCTCTCTCTCTCTCTCTCTCTCTCTCTCTCTCTCTCCACGTAGCCGTAGTATATGTATATACTGGGTGAGTCCATTTGTGTAAAAAGGGGTGGACCCCACAGCACTAACCAAGAGACAGTAAGGTCATTATCAGATTCAACGCCCTCAAATTATCTAAAAAAAGATGTTTGATATCTCATTTCAAGTTGTTTTTTTTTTTTGACCAATGTAATTCGAACTAGCTATCCTGGTACCTTGGATGGTTCGAGACGATCGGCTGCATCTGGTGGCCATTTTAAGTCTCTAACATAATATTTCAGCGGAATAATTGATAACAGTGCAAAAATAAAAAAATATAAAAACGTGTAAAAATAAATGTTATCGTTCAAATCATTCTGTCGTTGGCACAAAGAGTAGACATAATTCGGATATAAAATTGTTTCACGTCTAAAGAACCTGATGCATTTGTGAAAAGCAATAACGCGTAAACTAATAATGTGATAAAAACAACAAAGATAGAGACACTTGCGAGTAGATAATGATAATTTCTCCTCCCAGAAATTCAGACTCAACAAAAACTTATAATATTTTATTTTCATTTTTTATGATAAATGGAAAGAAACATGATTTTAAAAATCTACCCAAAGCATCAAGAAATTATGAGATTTGAAGGAATGTACTTCAGGACTGGAAATGATTTGTTTGTAAAATGAAAAATATACCTGTCTATATATATATATATATATATATATATATATATATATATATATATATATCGGATTTATGGTTCTATGGTAATTAGCTGCTGTTCTTCGAGTTTAATTATGTTTTTGTATAGTTTCTCAATTAAACTCCAAGAACAGCAGCTAATTACCAAAGAAGCAGAAATCCGTGATCTGCTTGAGGCCGAATCTATAAAACACAAACATGATAAAAAGAAAAAATCATCTAGACTCCTAAATAAATCAGTAAATATTGCTGAAAAAACAATTATGTAATCATCCTGAAATAGTAAGTAACAAAGCTAATAAAGCAAACGTCTTTGTTGTTTTAGACAAGTCCAACTACATCTCAAAAATGAAATAGTTTTTGACACTCACATCAAATTTAGAATATATATATATATATATATATATATATATATATATATATATAAAATTCGCTTGAAGGTGAAATGAAACTAATGTTTTTAATTTAATTACAAGATTAAATTGAAGCTTTTAGCTAACATCTTTGAAACATGGTTAGAACAGTGTATGAAAAACGACATATTTTAAATCTGTTAATTTATAATATTAATGCTCTTTAAATTTACATTGAGCACTATTTTTCAAAAATAAAAAATATCTATGAGATCACCGGATTATATATCTTACTGTTCTTTCTTTATTTTATATATATATATATATATATATATATATATATATATATATATATATATATTTAAATATAAAAATTAAATAAATAAACCTTAGGTGTTTTGGCTTGTAAATGGACAAACCAATACCTAAGGGAAAATAAGTAATAAAAAAAGAAAGAACTAAGAACATGTAATTGAGGCGAAAACAATCGTCCAGAATCCAAGCTCAGAGTCCAAAGAAAAAAAAATAACCTCCAACAAGAGTAAAGCAAAATTAAATAAGCAAAGTGCTCAATACACTAAGCAGAGGAAATCTAACTATGAGCCTAAAGAGCCAGGCAAACCTACCTAGGATTCACCTACGCGGATCGTCAGGGTACGCTGGCCAAAGAGGTAACATTAGAACAGAATATAAATAGCCTACCACAAAAACGGGAGGGGATAATACATATTTATTCAAAAGCAAAAAGAGAGAGAGAGAGAGAGAGAAGAAAACCTATACTAGTAACTAGTGTTTCCTATGTCTACACTTACTCAAGATTTCAGATTTTAGATTAAGCAAATTGTTAGGTTCTTTATACAAAGCGATGGCTAACTTTTCCTCTATACATAGAGGACAAAATTTATTACCTGCTTTGTATTTATGGCATTTCTTTAATATTTCCCATTTCAAAATGGCGTCCTTATTATAATCATTTTTAATTTTCCATATGTAAGTACATAACGTGGTATTATGTTTGTATCTTTCGTTGTTAAAACTACTAAGATGGTTATAATATCGGGTTTTAAAACTATTTTGGGTAGATTATATATATATATATATATATATATATATATATATATATATATATATTCAGAGTAGAGTATTTTGGGCACAAAAATAATTTTTCGATCTAGCTCTGATAAGTGAGGAGCGACAACCGGTTAACTTATAGTGATTTTTGCTTTCAATTTATTATTTGCAATTTAGTATTATCCGTTGAACTCTTTTAATTATTCCCGTTTTTATTGCTTTAATTAATGGATTTTAAGAACATTTTCAAAATTTATTTAATAAAAAAAAAACGTTTCCATCGACACACGAACATATATATATATATATATATATATATATATATATATATATATATATAAAAGTGATCCTTGATAAAACAGTAGTATTTTTTATTGATATTTATAATATAATATGCTTATATTATAATTCCGAACAAGTATCTTTTACTCGATATTAAGCAACCTCTTAACAATAGTTGTTTTGTTATCAGGATTTTATTTCATTTTTTACCAACCCTGTATATATATATATATATATATATATATATATATATATATATATATAATGTATGTATGTATGCATATATTTTAGGTGGCATATTTTCATTCAAACATGTTTGGCTGAATAATGTACATATAAGTTGTGTATTTATTTTTATTTTAATACTCTCAGTATTACGAATTATATTCTTAGTTTTACTATTAATTTTATTAAGTTGTTTTAGTTATTTCTCTTATTTTTTGCAAGTACTTTTTAATTTCAGCCAAGATCATCATCTGGGATGAATTGTTAATATATATATATATATATATATATATATATATATATATATATATATATATATATATATTTGCCGTTGATAAAAAAAAATTCACAGACGACATGCATTTAACGGATGTCAGAATTCGTTGAAAAATACACCCTACCTCCCTAAACTTAACCTCTTTTTCGAACATTACTCATAATTGATACAACAATAATTAATAAAAATGAACACGCTACAGCCCCTGTCTGAATGAATGGATTCCTCTGTATCCTTGGAAACAGCAAATTATGAATTTATAGGTGTGTTTAAAACTCAGTAAATTTAAAAATAATTTATTCCAATATTCACTTGAAGATCAAACGGAACTAATGTTTTAATTTAATTATTGAATTAAAATTTTAACTTTTAGCTTTTTTTTGAAATATGGTTATTACTATGTAACGAAAAGACCACCTTAAATATTAATATATATATATATATATATATATATATATATATATATATATATATATATATATATATATATATATATATATATATATCCAACGTCCGTTTAGAAATTATCCTGTTGTAATATTGAAGAAAAAAAATAAACCACTTATCATTATGACACTCTAAGTCTGCTGTAAATCTTCAACATACATGGTGTCCTCACAAAATTGACATCATTTAAAATGTAAATTCCTGAAAATCTACATGTTCGAGGCAAGCTTAATTAAATAGGCTTCATATTTAAGAATGAAAGATTTATATATGCAAATTCGAATATGATATTCACAGGGATGTAGATATTATAACCGATTTCACAAAGCTTCACAAATGCCCAATATGCGTCAAGTTGGTAGTCCAGCTCCTGCTAAACACGCTGTAGCATGTCTTGAGTAACACTCTCCAGCGCCACAGTGATTCTCTGTTGAAGTTCCTCTAGTCTTGTCGGAAGAGTGGGGTTATAGGCTTGTCGGAAGAGTGGAGTTATAGACTCGTCCTTTGTCATAACCCTATAGGAAAAATATCACGTCTTTCTGGTAGATTCTCATCAACTTCTTTAGTTTTTACTCATTTTGATAAAATCTGAGATCATTTTGAGCCAGAATTAGATATCTTATTAAACTACAAAATTATGGCAATTTTTGGGTGGGGACACTATATATATATATATATATATATATATATATATATATATATATATATATATAAATGTTCATCTTCATCATTAATTTTCTATTACAGGCACGCTTGTCCGTTATCACCCAAATGTTTTCAATTGGATTAAAGTCAGGACTCTGACTAGGCACTGGATTTACCCTCGTCGTTTCCTCTCTAGATAACGTTTATTCTTTAAGACAATATGCAAGGGGATCGTTGTCGTTACTAAATCATTTTTGACTTGTAAAATGTTCATATGTACACTTGTATTAATAAACGACTTTCTTTGGGTGCGTCTATTTTTTGCCTCGTATTATATATATATATATATATATATATATATATATATATATATTATAGTAAAAAAAGAACATAAACATATATAATCTCGTCTTCTCATTGATATTTTTATTTTTACAAAACAGTGCTCAATGTAAATTTACAGAGCATATATATTATAAATTAACTGATTTAAAAATATGGTTCCTTCGCTACACAGGAATTACCATGTTTCAAAAACCGAAGCTACCCTACCTAGACTTAAACACTTTTTCGAACGTAACTCATAATTGATAAAATAATAGTTAATAAAAATGAACACGCTACCGCCCCTGTCTATATGATTTGATTTCTCTTTATCCATAGAAACAAAGAACTATGAATGTATGTGGTTTTAAAACTCAGTAAATTTAAAAATAAGTTATTCCAAAATTCACATGAAGATGAAACACAACTAATACTTTTTAATTTAATTATTAATGAAATTTAGTTTTTAAGCTTCAGTTTTTGAACATAGTAATTCCTGTGCAGAAGAACCATATCTTTAAAGGAATATATATATATATATATATATATATATATATATATATATATATATGTGTGTGTGTGTGTGTGTGTGTGTGTGTGTGTGTGTGTGTGTGTGTGTGTGTGTGTGTGTGTGTGGGCGAACTAAAAAATCTACTTAAATTATGGAGGATAATAAATGACTTATCTTAATGTCTAATAAACAAAAGTTAATAAATGATCTTCAACTATTATTTCGTAAATTAATATTTATATCATTTATTTTGGGAATAATTTAGTGTGATATACATGCACACAGAGATATACATATATATATATATATATATATATATATACAGAGACATATATATATATATATATATATATATATATACATGCACACACAGATATATATATATATATATATATATATATAGATAGATAGATAGATAGATAGATAGATAACTAGACTCGTTTCGAAAAACCCTCGAATTTTTGATTTGCTAATCAAATCAATCTCGAGGAAAAAAAAGGTTTTAAAAAAGAAAGAGCTACAAACATGAACTTCTGCCGAAAAAATCAACACAGATGCAGGTCCCCAAGCCCAAAGAAAAAACCCCGATACGAGTAACAACTAACTAACAAAAAGAGCTCAATACAATCGTAGAGCAGACCTAGATACACCTAGTGAGCCAGACAAACCTACCTAAATTAGACGTTTTCCCGTTATTGACTTTCCACTGAGGTTTTTTTTTTTGTTTGTTGAATAAATATTTCCTCCCCCCACTTAGGTTGTTTTGTTTTTTTTTGTTTTTGTTTTTTTTTTATATGTTGTCACGTGGTATGATTTTAGCCATCACCTATAAATATGTGTTTCTCTTTGCCTCGTTAGCCAAACTTTCCCTGACGATCCGTTTAGGTGAAACCTAGGTAGGTTTGTCTGGCTCACTAGTGTATATATATATATATATATATATATATATATAATTATTTTATAAAAAATTTATAACATAAGTATGTTATAAAATCACTACAAAAATAGCCATTTTGTTTCAACACACTCTGTGTCTTATCAAGTGATAAAAACTTCCTTTCATTTGTATATATATATATATATATATATATATACAAATGAAAGGAAGTTTTTAATTTAACCATTTGTTTTAGTTTTAAGTTTCTTTTTGTGTATTTATAAACGAGTGTTTCTTAAATATAAAAATTTGAAAAACTACCATTTTATTTCGTTAAGAAACTGGGTTTCTGATCAAACCGAATTCATAAATGATTCCATTGGTCACACTACTACATGCCTGTCCAGACGACTTACGTTACACCTATCCGACCACAACACATTATAACCCTTTAAAACATACACCCAAACATACCAGACTCCATCCGAAACATACTAGTAGAAAATAGAAACATAATAACCTCATCCAGATGTGAAAATAATGATTAAAAGTAATGGAAGCCTTAATAATAAAAAAAGGAAAGGCCAACGCTCAATAATATTTACTACGAACACGGCCACAATGTGCTAACAGTGTTCGGAAAATAAAACATCCATATGATTCTAGAAACATACACACAACGTATAAATCCAATTAAAAAGCAAAAATAAAATCATTCTTGAAAATGTCTAAAAGAATAGCCGAAAGCGCTAGGATTACAGAACGTTTGAACAGTTTCTAGACACTCTGTGCCCAAAGAAGAAAACACTTCTATGAACCCTTAATAAAAAGTTTAATCGCAGTAAATTGTCTGTCGTCTTTAATATATATATATATATATATATATATATATATATTACCTTGTGTCGAAAGTACGGTTCAAAATTTCACACACACACACACACACACATATATATATATATATATATATATATATATATATATATATATATATTGAAGGTTGATGGGTGATAAATGTTTATTTCATTCCCACTGAAATCTTTTACAACATGCGATGTAAAATATTCCCAATTCTGGCAAATTAATCTTACATCTCGAGAAGCAGTCGGTAGTCGCACGTCTGTCCCTACCAACTTCCCGCTTGTCTCCGATTTTGAAATACTTCTCTGAAAATGTGTCCGGTGTGCCCCTATGTGGCCCACGCCATCTACTAGTCGGTCAGTTTATTGGTGAATGTCCTTTTCTGAACGCGACCTTTCAACGCCCAGCTAACAGCCAATTTTCCCGCTTTCCTTTACCAACGGTCGCTATATTTGAAAAGGCAGCGTTCGTCTGGGCACGTGATATGCGTACGAATAATCAGAGGAAAAAAAAACACACAACACATTAAGAACTTCATGAATATATGAATATAAAACGATGTACTTGCTCCGACGATTGTGGCATAGCGAAGAAATTGACAATGAGTTCAATTTGTTATTAATGACTTTTGTTTCTTGATGGGTCTTAATTTGATTTTCTTGTTCGATTGCTATTTTCAAAACTTGGCATAAATTGTGCCGTACACAACAACAATTATTAAACATGAAAAAAATATCCACACACATTCAGGATTCGGTTTCAGTTCCAGGTATTAAATATTTCTACATTGTCTACATCCCTAAGATGTGTATTATGATTACTTGCATTATTTACATTATTCGGGCCGTTAACCTCATCTCCATTGCCATATTCACCACGTTTCGGTCTTTGTACGCTCCGGCCTTCGTCAGTTGATTGGAATTTTTCTTCACTATCTGTCTCTATCTCTGAGATAAGGTATGATTACTTGCATTATTTTCATTATTCGAACTGTTATCCTCATCTTCATTGCCATATTTACAGCATTTCGGTCTTTGTACGCTCCAGCCTTCTTCAGGTGATTGGAATTTTTCTTCAATATATGTCTATATCTTTGAAATGGGGTATTATGATTACTTGCATTATTCACATTATTCAAACTGTTAACTTTCATCTCTATTGCTATATTCACAACGTTTCGGTCTTTGTACGCTCCAGCATTCTTCAGGTGATTGGAATTTTTTTTTTCAATATCTATCTATATCTCTGAGATAAGGTATTATGATTACTTGCATTATTTACATTATTCGAACTGTTATCGTCATCTTCATTCCAAAATCCAAAGTACCAACAATGTTATCGGTCCTGATCAGTCAGGTCGGATTCAAACACTTTCCCCCGCCCTCACGTAGTTATCCTGTACTTTTTCTTTGAATACTTTCATGGCAGTTGTTCTTTTCTTTTAATCGGAATCACCTCAAGCAAGGCAATAAAGCCACTAAAACACAATGGGTTACAGGGTGTGGAAGAATTAGGAACAGAAATATTAATGTGCAAGGAGAGAAAAGAGTAATCAGGAGGACAGTAGATAGCTATTTATATTGCAATCACATTTTTGGTTTGGTTTCATTTGTTTTGTTTTACGGCATATCAACCTCAATGGGTTATTTAATGCCGACAATATTTTTATTGCTGATAATATTTGTTTTTCAAAAATATATTGCTAGTAATAATTTTTTTGAGTATTTTTGGTATTAAGACCTATTTATACACTTTCATAGTGTTTTTACCCCAGTTTGGGTGTCAACTATTTGCCCATAGCTAGGACCCTAACAGGTGCTACCGCCCGAGTCAGGGTGGACCTGGGAATATCAGCAATTAAGAGGTGGTTCCACTCTCCTCAAAACCTCCTGATCAGAAGCCTACTGTTTGATGTAGTTTATCGTCTTACCCAGGACGTGGAGGTAGTTTATCGTCATACCCAAGACGGAATTAATTTTTTGCATATTAAAGCTGGCTGGAAAGCATGGAGCCAGAAAGGAAATTCATAATGAGAATTGCGATAAAAGAAACTGTTAGCATAGAACTTATGGCTACATCTAACCAGCTCAACTGTAAATTGATGGGATCTCGATGTCAGACAAGTACAACGCTTAAATTAAAAAGACTACGTACCATAGCGAAGAGCTCATTAAATTCAGTCATCCTCAGGCACGGAAATTATTTTGTTTTTGAATGTACAGATGAAAGTAGTTGCGTATTAAAGAAAGACTTTATACAGTTTATATTTTTTAAAAGCAAGGGTCATAACATTCATCGAGTGATTTGTAGGTTAATGCATCTTTAAAATTGTGTTTGCAAAGGGATTTCGCCATTTTATATCATTAACTTTACTAATTTACTTTTTGCATGAATGATTCATCTTACTTATTATAAAACGCAGATTGTGTGTGTGTGTGTGTGTGTGTGTGTGTGTGTGTGTGTACCTTTATATATTGGATCGGATTTCCTACATTTTTCAACCGATTTCAACAAAACTTCACAGGACTGCGTAAAATTACCTTGCGGTGGTTCTGACAGCGCCAAAATTGGGAAAACAATTGTTTTTTGCACAAAATCAATTTGAAAACACGATAAAACACGATTCTGTCACCAGAATGAAAGGGGACAACTCATATCGAGTTATACTTATTATAAAACCCAGGTTGTTTTGTGTGTGTGTGTGTGTGTGTGTGTGTGTGTGTGTGTGTGTGTGTGTGTGTGTGTGTGTTGTGTTTTTATATGGGATCGGATTTCCTACATTTTTCAACCGATTTCAACAAAACTTCACTTTTTTTTAGCAGGTAGTGTTTCTTATTTTTCTTGCACACTTTTTTTTATTTTACATTCAGAATGCTTTAAAAATTCCATTTACAAGACAATTGTTTATAATAAAAATTCTATTCAATCGGTAGACTCATAACGATTGAAAACAATGTTTTTGTTTCAGTTTGGGTTTGACCAATTCGTAAAAAAAAAATAATAATAATTAAACATGCGTGTCGGTCAACCTTAAACAATAATCTTTGTCAATTTTATTTTTCAGTCTTTATGATGATCGATACTTGATCTATCTCTTACTGTTATATCCCCTGGGCAACGCCGGGCTCTACTACTAGTTGTAATATAAATTGAACCGCACCATATATATTATATATATATATATATATATATATATATATATATATATATATATATTTACAAGTATATGATTGGTGTATACGTAATAAATTCAATAACCAACAATTACTGTTCTTAAAAGAGTGCTCAATACAGAGTAGAGCGAATATAATTATTTATTTAAAAATTATAACAAAAAAATATGTAGATTGTAGAATAGAGTTATTCTTTTTTTAGAAAAAGCATTTATTCTACAATTTACATTTAGCATCATCACTTGATAAAACACCAGATGTGTTGAAACAAAATGGCTATTTTTGTAGTGATTTTATAACATATGTTATAATTTTTAAATAAACAATTATATATATATATATATATATATTATGAAAACAAAAAGATTACTACAGTATATTTAAGATTATACTGAACAAAAAAAATGAAAACCTTACAAACAAAACGATATTTTAGTTTGATTCCTATTCAGGGCAGAAAATAAAAAATTATTTCAAAATAAAATTTCAACAAATTTAGTTTCTCCGGAATCTTATGTTTACGGAACTGCAAATAAAAAAAGTTTACTAAATTTCAGTAAAACATAAAATAATCCTGGTTGGTTAATATGAATTCAAAAAGCTGGAAATAAGTACAAGGCGATAATGCCACTAAGACGGAAGGAGCTACTGAAAGTGAAAGAGAATGAAAAAACCTTTTGAAGGAAACGGAAGCGCAATTTAAACAGGAAACAAGGGATAATTCTCTACTTTTGTTCTAAAGACAGGAAAAGTGTGTGAACCGGACCATAGGCGGACCTATATACTCCAACTGGGACTTTAGAATGAATCGTAAACCCAATACTGAGCAGGGAAGCGGGGATAAACCCCACGCCTGTTCAAAATACTGGGGAGGAGTGTGAACCAGGTGATAAGCGAACCTGCCTAATCCGAGTGAGAAAAAAAATAAGGCGTTTAGGCGGAGACGTTAGAAATATAGAGTTGGAGTAGAATTTAGAAGGGTCGGAAATCTAATCCTAAATATGAAACAAGGGATAATCCTCTACTTTTGTTTAAAAGACAGGGAAGGAGTGTGAACAGGGCGATAGGCGAACCTATCTACTCCAAGTAAGTAAAAATAGATACATAACTGTAAATAAAATTTTAGGATTGAGGCGATGACGTTAGAAATATAGTGTTGAAGTAGACTTTACAAGGAACCTTAAACCCAATACTGAGCAGGGAACAGAATGTGAAACAAGGGATAATCCTCTACTCCTGTATGGAAAGGTTTTTGATATAATGGTAACGTATCATCGCTGACCAGTCTCCAGCCACTGGTCAATTACTAGGGTCGAATGACTATCACATTTTTTTAAGCATTTCATCCCAAGCAAGACAGGAATACCACTAGCACGCAAGGGGTTACATAGAATGACAGCAAGTGTAAAGAGGGGGAGGGGTTGAGGAAAGGATATAGAAAAGGAGAGGGATCATGATCAAGGCATCAGAAGATGTCGATTGACATTACATTTGAATATTTGAAGATTATAGCTACCAGGGAAGCAAGTAGGAGGAAGGGAGTTTCCATCTCTGTCCCATTTACGTACACATTTCATAGAATAACTGGAACAATCATTATGGGACAGAGGTAGAATAATATAGAAGAATGTCTACTTTAATAATCAGATTAAATTGAAAGAGGAGAGGAAACATTTTTTAAGCATTCCACCCCAAGCAAAATAGGAGTGCCACTAGCACGCAAGGGGTTACAGAGAATGAAAACAAGATTAAAGAGGCGGGGGTTGAGGAAAGGATAGAGGGAAGGACAGGGGAGAAAGATCAAGGCATCAGAAGTTGTCGATTGACATTACATTTGGATATTTGAAGATTATAGCAATCAGGGAAGCAAGTGAGAGGAAGGGAGTTCCACTGTCGAGAAGAAGCTGTTGGAGTAGAAAGTGAAAGGATAGGACCGAAATGCCACCCAAGCAACACGTTTAAATTCATGCAGTTGCGGTAACAGTGAAAGTAGCTTGTCGTTGCCATGAAAATATTTGTAGAAAAGACAGAGGGAAGCCACATCACGTCTGTGAGAAAGTGACTCTAGACGAGATGCGATATCAGGGCTTATCATTTTGCATATCCGTCTCTGGACATGCATGTGTTTATTAAGTTTGGCGAGTAGGTGTAAAATGAGGGTTTTTCCATTGGTGATATGTAAGTTCCACTCGAGCAGCTTCATCCTACGAATCGGTGCATTGTAGAAGCGATTCCCAAGATGCTGCTGCCCCGATCAGTAAAATCTTAACCTATTCCAATCTATCTATATTTCTGAGATGAGGTATTATGTATATTATTTACATTATTCGGACTAAACGGTCGAAACGTTGTAATAAATATGGACAATAGACGAAAAGTAAATGTGGACAATAGTCAGAATACGTTGTAAAAAAGTGCGAGATGGGGACAATACCTCATCACCTCATCTCAGAAATATAGACAGATACTGAAGGGCCGAAACTTTGTAATAAATATGGTGATAATGATGAGGATAATAGTTCGAATAATGTAAATAGTGTCCATAATACCTCATCGCAGAAATATAGACAGATACTGAAGGGCCGAAACGTTGTAATAAATATGGCGACAAAGATGAGGACAATAGTCCGAATAATGTAAATAGTGTCCATAATACCTCATCTCAGAAATATAGACAGATACTGAAAGGCCGAAACTTTGTAATAAATATGGTGATAAAGATGAGGATAATAGTTCGAATAATGTAAATAATGTATTCAAGTCTATTTTTTTCTGTAGTTGTTAAAATTCATGTAGACAAAAATCCGTTGTCACACAATCAATGAAGTTGGTTTATACACGAGACTATATACGATATTTCTGATTTGGTTGTAACATTTTGGCTTGCTAAGAAATATTACTGTTATTCTTTCCTTTGCCATTTTTTTGATGGTGATTACCAAATTACCAATATTCATATCTCCTTATTTTTCCCTACCAATCATAAAAGACTGAATATGAGTGAAAAAAAAAAAAAAGATTTATATATCATCAAAAAACATTTGTTTCCACGATGTTCGTGCCTTCTTAAGCATAAGAAATTCATCAATTTTTCAAACGAAATCCATTAGTTAAACATCATTTCCCATAAATATTTCAGTGTTTACAATATTTCTCTATCATTTTTTTTTATTTTGGTGATTATTTCTTGTTATTTGCCATGAATGATCGTTTTTCTTTTAGTGTATATGTTATTAGTTTATTTTAGCGAGACTTAAAGTTTTTCGAAATCGCGAGGAGATGGATGAAAAAGTGGCAATTGAATTTGGAAGCCGAGTGAGGGTGAATGGGTCGAATGGGGGTGATCTCAATTGAAGGGAGAAATCAGACACGAAGAAGATTGATTGAAACATTTTGGAGTAAACAAAACGAGAAATTTTCATACTTCCATTTTAGTTTTTCTCCTTTTGTCAATACTTATATACATGAGGAGGTAAGGAAGTTGGCGAGGACTACGTTTGCTGTCAGGAAATTTATAAAATATGTAACTAATATAAGAAATCTTTAAAAATATATCTTCATATTTTCAGTCACAAGGAGGTGTTCTATAGTTAATTTTATCGCATATATTTTACATATATATATATATATATATATATATATATATATATATATATATATATATATATATATATATATATATATATATATATTTAAGACATTTTATGCTATACATTCTTTTTATAGATACGAATATTTCAGTAAATGCTCTGTTTATAATAAACAGTATTAAACAACATTTACTGGACTGGATGTCGAGAAATTTTCATAGAAAATATTCGTCCTCCGAAAATTTCTCGGACATTCAAGCCGGTAAATGTTGTTTAATACTGTTTATTATAAAACAGACCATTTACTTAAATACTTGTATCTATAAAAAGAACGTATAACATAAAAATGTCTTAAAAATAATTGTCGGACTCTGTCTATTTATATATATATATATATATATATATATATATATATATATATATATATATATATTTAACATATATACAACGTGTTAGCACGTACGATACCCTGTCTTAATCAGCCGCAGACCAGGGTGATATCACGGTTTCGGTGGCTATTCACACACATATATATATATATATATATATATATATATATATATTTGGTTGGATAGATGTGAGTTTGTGACCCAGGGTTTCGCGCTTTAGCGATCGTCAGACAAACTATATATTTTCTATGTATACGTTATTTTTATAGATATAATTTGTAAAAGTAAATGTTCTGTTTTTATAACTAAACCGTATAACATTTACTGGCCTGAATGTTAGACAAATTTCGTACAAAATATCCGCTTTCCGACATGAATTGACGTTTCTGGGGAAACGTCATTTGAACTGAAGGGCTTAACGTTAACCAGGCAACCATAGAGAAGCGTCGGGTTCGAATTGCTGTTTATGAACACACACCTTCGACGATTTTTCTCCAGCGATCATTTCGGCTCACGGAACGTATCTTAACGTAAACAATGACAACATATTATGGAAATGGATTAAGTCCGATAATTATTTAATTTATTTTCTGTTTATACGTTATTTCTATAGTTATAATTTAATTAAGAAAATGACTTAAATAAATAATATCTATAAAAATAACGTATCAATAGAAAATATATTAGATAATTGTCGGACTTAAAACATTTCAAACATATATATATATATATATATATATATATATATATATATATATATATATATATATGATGGACTCTCCCGTCGGTTTCGACGTATGAGGTTCCGACAACTTTGTTTATTTAACCTTGTGTGAGTCGCAAATGACATTTTCAGTGCTGCTAGTGATTTGCAAAAAGAAGTCCACAGATTGTGCAAGAGTGTGGATTCTTGGAGTATGGCTGGAACAGCATGAGATATTTTATTCCTTTCCCTACTTTGACGAAGCTTGACAATGTTTGATGCTGCTTTGTTCTTGATGACATTGTATATATATATATATATATATATATATATATATATATATATATATATATATATATATATATATATATGAAGAAATATAGTCTTAAGGTGTACTATATTTGTGGGATAAAGTGCTTAATATCAGAGATAGAGCGTGTGTAAATATAAATATAAAAGTGAACATAGAAGTCAACACTTAGAGGCGACAGTCTGTTTCATGCTATATGCAATCGTCAGGCCACGCGTGTTGTTATGTTTCTCGGCTATTTATATATATACGGGTCAGTGGGGCATTGTGGGTAGTCTATTATGGCGGTTATTTTACCGGAAGTCGTTTATATATATTTGGGTTAAATTATTTTGCTAGTTTTTATTTTGCTTATTTTTTTTTTACTTTCTACGTGTATCTGGGAAATTAAAAACAAAATGCATATCACACCAAAAATGTTTTGGAAAATAAGGAAAAGATCATCAGCCTACAACAACCAATCCAAAACTTGCAAACTTTGCTTGGAGGAAAAAATAGCTATTATTACCTTCCCGGACCAAAATAAATTATTAAATAAAAGATCCGAGTTCATCTCGAAATGCAGACATGAAAACACATTTTTACTACGTTACTTAAAAATTGAAAACGGAAAAAATAAAATAAAATAAATAAACAAGTAAACAAAATAAAAATAAAATAAGCAAAATTAATTAATTCAAACAAATTACCAAATCACACCTCTTAGAATAGACGAAATTGAATAACAATAATAATAAAAAAATGCAATGAACCCAAATAAATAAAGTAAATAATAAACAAAGTAGCAAACCATTATGACCAAAATATTAGTTAAACTAAAAAATCAAAGCAAAATATCGGACGAAAAAAATAGCTATAACTGTTATATAACGATTAAAAAAATAAAATAAAGTAAAAAAATAAAAAAATAAATAAATACGTTAATAAAAAATCGAAAACCGAAAAGAGAAAATATACAAGTAAAATAAATTAGCCTAAATTCATCCAAGTAAATAAATAAACAAACCAATCCCCGATAAAGTTACCGTTAGAAAAACCAAATAAAGATAATCAACCCAAATAAACACAAATTAATAACTGTTCCTGCCAAAATAATGAATAATAAATGAATAAACTACAACAATCAACCCCAAAACCGAACAAATAGCTTTAATTAAATTCTCAAACCAAAACAAAACTATTAAATAAGTGATATAAACAAATTTTTACTACGTTAATAAAAGCACCGATTAAAATAAATAAATAAAATAAGAAACAAAAAATAAAAATAAACAAAACTAACAAAATAATTTAACCCAAATATATAAATAAACATCTTCCAGTAAAATAACCGCCATAATAGACTACCCACAATGCACCACTGACCCGTATACATATATAAATAGCCGAGAAAAATAACAGTACACGTGGCCTGACGATTGCATATAGCATGAAACAGACTGTCGCCTCTAAGTGTTGACATCTATGTTCACTTATATATATATATATATATATATATATGAAATAGATTAAGGCCGACAATTATTTAATATACTTTTAGTTCATACGTCATTTTTATAGATACAATTTATTCACGTAAATGCTCTATTTTCAATTATTATAAATTATAATTATTATATATATATATATATATATATATATATATATATATATATATATATATGACGACTTTGAGCTTAAAAATGTATAGAAAAAAATGCTTTAATTGCTAGATCATCTACAGTAAATTTCCGTCCAGGTCCTCTATTCTCATAATGTGGGATATTGAAGAATAGTAAGTGATAAAAATATAAAGAAAAAGAAACTAAACGAAATAGGTTAGATTATACATCCAACCGAATATTTAAAAAAAAACAATGTTCATAATTAAAATTTAAACTTTTAATATCCTCTCTTCTTCATGCGCATGCGTAATCACATCAGCGTAAACGCCATTTTAGTGCGAGCAAGTCCGAACGGACAAAACGCGTCACACGAAAAAAAACCTTCAGTTTGTCATAGATTCTTCTTAAATTATCTGATACATAAAAAATTACAGTACTTGAAAGTCAAAAAACATTAGATTACGGAGAATATTTTGGTAAATTTTCAAAATAAATGGGTAGTCAAAATTATATAAAAATATTCGCTCATGTTATATTTGTCAAGTAATTTTTATAAATATATCACCGCCCTTAAAATAAAGAACTTAAATTTTCGGATGTCAATAGAGCTGTCAAGGTTTAATTAAAACACCTACTACTGTTAAAAAAAATGCATTCCTTCAATATTTTAAACTAAAAGTAAGTAATAAGTTTTTAATCAGATTAATTAAACTTTAAATCATCTAATATTCCTCCAATAAACTTTCAGAATTTATATATTTTATTTTTGAAAGATTTTTTTTTAATTAAGAGAATTACATTGTGCAGACAGATAGCTAAAATTCAGCGAATTTCGTAATTTGAAAAAATAGGCGAAAAGTCCATCCAGTCAATTTAAATTAGTTTTGAAATACAGCAAAGTATTTTTCTCATTGAAATATTAAGTTTAATCTATTAGCTTGAAATTAAACCAAAGCTATCTATCTGTATATATCTGTGTCTATCTCTCTTTATATATATATATATATATATATATATATATATATATATATATATATATATATATATATATATATATATATAATGAAATGGAAAAAGACAAACAATTATTTTAAGACATTTTTATGTTTATACGTTATTTTTTATAGATACAAATATTTAAGTAAATGCCCTTTTTATAATACACACGTGCGCGCATACACTCCCGCACAAAAAAAAACTGACGCATTCACACAGACACACAAAGAATCACACGCACACACTCACGCACACACACACACACAAACACACACACTCTCTCTCTCTCTCTCTCTCTCTCTCTCTGTCACACACACACACAAACACTCTCTCTGTGTCACACACACACACAAACACTCTCTCTGTGTCACACACACAAAGACTTGCACACACGCAGCCCCCCCCCAAACATTCCCGCACACACACTCACATTCACACACTCGCAAGTGTACATTGAAGTCAACACTTAGAGGCGACAGGTTTTTTCATGCTAGACGCAATCGTCAGGCCACACACGCTCTATCTCTGCTATATATATATATATATATATATATATATATATATATATATATATATATATATATGTGTGTATGTATGTATGTATATAGATAGATAGATATAGATATATATATATATATATATATATATATATATATATATATATATATATATATATATATATATATATATATGAGAAAAATACAGTTTATTGTATGCTATATTTAGAGATAAAAGTGCTCAATATCAGGGATTTATCGTGTGTAAATATTAATATAACAGTTTCATGCTTGTATATCATCTTCCGGCATGAAGATGGCGTTCACGATTTTGGGATATATATACGTTTGAAATTTCCTATATTTATAAAAAAGTTCTTAATATTGTACATTTTATTCAGAAAAATGTTGACATGAAAATCAACAATTAACTGCTTGTGCGCGTGTGTGAGTGAATGGGAGTGTGTGTTTATGTACGCTTATGTGTAGATGTACGTTTAAACACAATATTATATGCAGATATATAGAAACATGTACACAAAACCTTTACTTGTTGCATGAGTTATGTCTGTGCCTTACCTCTGCTAGCTGAGCATGATTGATCTATCAATAGATAGATAGATAGATAGATAGATAGATCATGATAGAAATAGATGAATATTCCAAATGTCAGAGAGAGAGAGAGAGAGAGAGGGAAATAGAGAAATAGTTAATAGATAGATAGATAGATAGATAGATAGATAGATAGATAGATAGATAGATAGATAGATAGATAGATATGAATAGACTGTCATGGATATGAAGAGACTGACATAGATATATATATATATATAGAGAGAGAGAGAGAGATATGAAGAGACTGGCATAGATAGATAGATAGATAGATAGATAGATAGATAGATAGATAGATAGATAGATAGATAGAGAGATATGAATAAACTGGCATAGATAGATATATATAGATAGATAGAGAGAGAGAGAGAGATATGAAGAGACTGGCATAGATAGATAGATAGATAGATAGATAGATAGATAGATAGATAGATAGTAAAAAAGAAAATGAGAAGGAAAAATAGGTATTAATTATCTAGATAAGTGTGTACAAGATAGAAAGAAAGAAAAAAAGAAAGAAAGAAAGTAAATAAGTAAGAGAAAAAGAAAAATAGATATTAACTAATTATATAGATTGGTATATAGAATTTATATATATATATATATATATATATATATAGAGAGAGAGAGAGAGAGAGAGAGAGATACATAGTAAAAAAGAAAGTGAGAAAGAAAAATAGATATTACTTATCGAGATAGATTTGTACAAGATAGAAAGAAATAAAGTAAAAGAAGCAAGAGAAAATAAAAACAGATATTAATTAATTATCTAGATAGGTATATATATATATATATATATATATATATATATATATATATATTTAAAGAGAGGAGAGATAGAAAATAACAATGTACGTAAGAAAGAAAAATAGGTATGACCTAATTATCTTGATAGATATGTACAAAATAAATAGATATATATGAATAGATTGAGATAGGTAAAATATAAAGATCGAAAGGCAGAGACATAGAGATAGATAGATAGATAGATAGATAGATAGATAGATATGAACAGACTGAGATAGATAGATAGATAGATAGATAGATAGATAGATAGCCTGTAAAACGCAATTATTATTAGAATTTTAATTGGTAAAGTTTTATTCTATGGTGTTTGACCTATGTGATTCACCGCTGAATTAAGTGCATTGACAGGCAAGGAGATTTTATTGAAAATAAATATCTGATTTGTAAGAGATATCCATTTTCATTATTAGTCCCCAGACGAACCCGTATTTCATAAATTGATATTTCTTTTCCCGAAATTATATCTCTATATTTTACGCCCTCGTCTTCTTAACACGTTCATGTAAAAGCCTAAGCGTTTATGTAAATGTAAAAGTTAAGTCAGATTATATCAATAGAAGTTTTTAATCGCCGAAGATGTAACTTGACTGATGCAAATTGCAAAGAAAATTGAAAGAAAAATAATACCGCTGTATAAAAATTTAAAGAAGACACACACAAAAAAATAAAATGATTAACAAGCAGAAGAATAATGGCGAGAATCGCTGAGTCATGAAAAAGACACTCTCAACCAACCAACAAATAAAAAACAACGACTTCGATTTTGAAAACATATTTGATATTAAATCCAAAGAAGAGAAAATGATGAATGGAGATAGAATTATTGGAGGAGGAGGAGGAGGAGAAGAACGACGAGGTGGCGGAGGAGGAGGAGGAGGAGGAGGGGCGTTCTGTAAGGGAGAGGATGAGGCGATCGGTCAGCAGATGATGAAAATGTGTTGGAAATATAAATCAGTTGAATACAAAAGAAGGAAATGCTAAAAGAAAGAGAGTAAAAGAAAAGAAATAGGAAGAGGTTAATAAGATAGGAAATACCGAGGAAAAGGACAAAACAGGCGAGAAAGAAAGAAATATAGAAAGAAAGAACACTTAGGACATAAGTATACAAAAGGAAGAAAGAAATAGAAAAGCAATGAAAAAAATTGAAGATATGAGAAGAAAGAAAGAAAGGAAGAAAGAAAGTAAGTTTAGGACAATGGTAAAAAGATAATTTCGCAAAAGAAAAAAAAGAAATAGAAAAGTAAAGAAAAAACTGTGAAAATATAAGAAAGAAAGAAAGAAAGAAAGGACACTTAGGACAATAGTTGACGAAAGGACGAAAGAAATAGAAAAACAATAAAAAAACACTTGAAAATATGAGAAGAAAAAAAAGGAAAGACAAAGAAAGAAAGAAAAATAAAGAAAAACAAAGAAAAAATATCCGAAATAAAATAGTAGAAAGAAAGAATGAAAGAATTCAAAAGAACGAGTAAAAAAATCTAAATCTATAAATGAGAATAAATGATTGAAATAAGAAAGAAAAAACTAAAGTGAAATGAAGAAAAAAAAAAGAAGAATAACTTGAAATATTATCAAAAGGAGAGACCAATGCAATCGAAATGAAATTAAAATAAAAATAAGAAAGACAATATTTGAGGTTTGGCCTTTGAATGGCGTAAGGCTTGTTTGTTAAGAAAGAAAATGAGAAAAAGCAGATGTTGCAACTCCTTATGCAAAGGAGGACCTTAAAAACGGAATAAGCAAATAAAGTTGGAATAAAAAGAGAATTACAGGAAGGATGGTTAAAAAACTGGAGACAAGTGCAAGATTGGCAAGTGTTATCGAACACGGCAAAACAGTGAAAAATTAAAATTTTGATAACAATATTTAAAAAAAAAACACAAAGCATCAAATAAGAAAGCCAGGAAAAAAACTTAATCTGAATTTTTTTCCATGACAAAGAAAAAGGTAAAAGATTAAACAAAAGGTAGAGAAATAGACTGAGAAAAAAAAACAGTTACAAAGAGAAAAAGACGAAATTATTCAAAGAACAAAATGGCGTACTCTTAAAGCGAAGCTGAGGATAAAAACACTAACAAGTGAAATAAGTACAGAAGGAAAGAATTAAAGAAAAGGAAGGAAGTATGTGAAGACTTAGTGGGCAAAATCATCAAAGTATGAAGTAAGGCAGAAGAAATATTTTTCAACAATTAAAGAATGTCATCAGATTGATGTAAATGATTGATGAACTCTCGTTAAAGGAGATAAAAAATATTCGTATTTGTTTATCAGGAACGCATGCAGAATCAAAGGGACACAACTCTTGGCGGAGGGGCATATAGGAATACAAGATGGGGGAATAGAAAAGAGAAAGCCAACTGTAAATAATATAAATTTAATTGACAACAACGAGAGAAGGTTAGCAAAAAATTCGCAGAATACATAAATATGTCAAAATTACAAAACAAAATTATAGACTTTTATATATATATATATATATATATATATATATATATATATATATATATATATAGTTGTGCAAATATATAGAAAAATAGGAAAGATCACGTTAGGTAAATAATGCGAAGTTCTTTATTTTTGCTTTTATTTTTAAAAAACAGTGCTCAAAAAAGTAGAGCCTAAATTTTAATTATAATTATTTGTTAAAAATATGATTCCTTCGCTACATAAGAGTTCTCAAGTTTCAAAATATACTTTAATTCAAAAATACTTTAATTCAATTTAACTTTAATAATTAAAATGAGTTTTTGGCTCTTGTTTTTGAAACATGACAACTCTTATGTAGCGAAGGAATCATATTTTTTTAAAATAATTATATATATATATATATATATATATATATATATATATATATATATATATATATATATATTTATATATATGAACATTAATCAGCCTACGCTGTTAATGGGGTGCATTTCGAACAGTTTCAACGTCAGCCAATGTTCAAGCCAAAGTAAAAAAAATAGTCAAATTTCGAACGCTAATTTTCAAAGCTTCTTAATTATCCGAACAGAATCTTTACCATCCATATGTGATTGCCATATTAAGATTAATATTAAATATATATATATATATATATATATATATATATATAAACCTAGTGAGCCGGACGAACCTACCCAGGTTTCACCTAAGCGTATCGTCAGGAAAGCCAGCTTTCCCTGAGGATACGCTTAGTGAAACCTTCACCAGGTTTGTCTGGCTCACTAGGTTTAACAGGTCTGCTCAACTGTTGTATTGAACTCTTTAGTTAGTTGTTTACTCGTGTCGGGTTTTTTTTTCTTTGAGCTTTAAACCTGTATCTGTACGATTTTTCGACAGACTTCCATGTTTCTAGCTCTTTCTTTTTTAAAACCTTTTTCCACAGGATTGATTTGATTATTGCCAAATCAAAAAATTCGAGGTTTTCGAAACGAGTATAGTTACTTATATATATATATATATATATATATATATATATATATATATATATATATATATATATATATAATAGCTGGCCACTCGTATTCGAGGACACCCGTCTATTAGGGCGGCTAGCCAATCACTATTGCAGACGCTCGCTCAGGTACATTTGTGTTTGTTCAACACCCACTGAGCCAAACTGTGGTTTATACTGCAACTATGCTGAGCAGACCTTAGTTGCAGTTTCTAGGAGAGAGCGTGTTATTTAACGTGATAAACAATCTGAACAAGGCCAAGCCATCGGCCACGATGACTTGTGATGTCGTGCTAGCACAGCTAGCAAAAAGTTTCCGTCTAGCCAATTTCACTGACAAGACTTGGGTCAACTCGTGGTATCCTGAGATACCCCCCGAGAAATAAAAACAGGAAAACTACTTCCACTACTTCCAAACAAACCAACCGTGGTGAGATTCGAATCCGTGACTTATGGTCAGAAAGCGAATGTACTAGCGATTCGGTCACGTTCCCATATATATATATATATATATATATATATATATATATATACGTGTGTGTGCGTGTGTGAACAAATATACTCTTAAGGTGTGGTATATTTATGGGATATTGCGTCAAGCAGAAAAACAGCCTGTCGCCTCTAAGTGTTGACTTCAATATTCACTTTTATATTATATATATATATATATATATATATATATATATATATATATATATATATATATATATATATATATATATATATATAATATATAATATATAATAATAATATTTTTTTGTTTAAAAATATGATTCCTTCGCTACATAAGAGTTCTCATGTTTCAAAACAAGAGACGGAATATCCAAATAATTATTAAAATTAAGTTGGATTGTGGTGTTTAGTCCCGTT
>CAHIKZ030000051.1:870000-880000 GCA_903632075.3 Acanthosepion pharaonis
ATTTTGATAAGTGACGAGAAACAGGCCACTAAAAAGGACTTTGGACAGATATGAAAAATTAAATCTCACACAAGCAGTGCGCTGACCGAATTCTTTTCGACGAAACAACTTTGGCCGGCGATAATAAAATTATGGGGAACCAGAAGTGTTCTTTCTTCCTTGGAGGCGACAGACTGACTGAAAACTTTGGTGATATTTCTTTTTTGAAGCCATGTTAAGAATACCACCCATCTTGATGAATTAGCGATAAGATACCTGACAAACACCACGTGTAAAACAAGAGTTGTCATATTGTCCGTAGCTAGAGAAATGATAACGGCGATTTAAGCGAAAGAGAAGAGATAATTTTTTTTTTTAGTTAAGCAAGATATTTTTTTTCCCGAAACAAAGCCACGGATTGTTCACGCCCGACTAAGACATCATTGGTCAAGTGGTGATCACGTGACGCACGAAGAAGGCTGTCGACGCCCCATCCAGAGTATAAGTATGAGAAGCTGCTACGAAGAAGTGGGGAAGGCAGTTCACGCCCCTCAGAGGTATGGTGAGAAAGTGGGAGTGAGGAGGGGTTCCCAAAAATGGAAAAGAGTGGAAAATCCCTAACCAGAAACAAAAGAGGTGGATATGTATCTAGAATTATCGAAGAACTTCCCGACGCCAACAGATCCAACCCGGTTTTTGTCGGCGTCAATAAAAGCGAGGCCCCAACAGGCAGAAATCAGAGTTCGGGCTCGAGTTTCCAGAGTTGAGTTCCCAGAGTCAGTCTCCAGTTGAAACCGCCTCGCAGATAGCTAACCAAGATTCACACAAAAAATTCCGGACTCCTCTTCAACCCAAGAACAATTATTTTGAAGAGCGACTTAGAACCAGACCACCAAAATAAGTTTTTCGACTTTCGTCCAAAGACACACCGAAACAACCAATTTCTTAGAGAGCAAACAACTTGAAGCGTTAAAACTTGCCTAGCGGAAACGACGTGTCACAATCCACAGAACGGGTCGGGAGATAGATGCAGTCCTATGTATCGAACAACTAGACATAAAGTTTGTTACCTTTTTCTTTGATACTTTGAACTTTTTGAGTTTTCATTTTATTTTATTTTATGCATATTTGTGTAGTATCACCCCCGTTGTACTCAGTTTGCATTACGGCCCCAACCACTGTTTGATCTCGTCTGGCTAAGATCAATTCACAACGTGGGTAGGCAGACTGGAGATCAATGCAGTTACCTTGGTAACCAGGCGTTGGAAGCGAGTTGGGAACGACGAGGCTGATATCAAATCTAACCAGATTCCCACCCGAATCACCAAAAGGTTAGAACGTCACATTTGGGTGCCGCGACCGATACCAAACCACAGGACGAGACAACACGACTGACGCGACAGGCGGACGTCACGTTTGGAGCAGCGACACCCGAACGGAGCAGCGCGAGGAGCGAACAGCTGGCGCCGCGGCGAGGACGTCTGGTGGTGCTGTTTGGGGACGTCACAACTGGTGCCGTGGTAGATCAGGATAGAACGTCACAGTCGGCGCTGCGACCGGGGGACGACGTCACATTTATTTCGTATTTATTTCAAATATTCCTAAATTTCTTTTGGGTAGATCCTTTTGTGAACACTTGCAATTGCTTTTTAGTATTGTACTACTGAAGTCTGTGTTCACTCTGTTACAGAAATCTCAATTTCCTTTAGACATGCGCAGAAACGATTCTGCGTGAAAGCATGTACGTTTTCATTTCCTGTTGCAAATCCTTTCAATCTCCCTGTTCAACTGGGTTAATCAGGGACTTAGTGATAACCAACTACCGTTGCCCGAATTAAAATGAGCATCATTGCCATGTCAAATGTAAATCCTACATTTGCTTTCTATAGGAAAAAAATCACGTCGTATTCTTTGCTTCGGTCCAATTTTAGTTCAATGTTTTTTGTTTTTTCTTTCTTTATCCGCCATTATTTTTGTTTTCAGTTAAAATAAAAAAGAAAATAGTTCATTTTTATTCTTTTGCTTTCATCAAAAAAATGTATTCTTGTTCTTTAAAAGTATTTTCTTTTCTTTCGACATTTTCATTATTAAGTTATTTCTTTGTGTTTTTTATCATTTCTGTTTTTCATTTGATCTATTTTGTTTAAATTCTTTTTTCGTTTTAATGATTTCTTTATAAACTAGACAAAACTCTGAGAGCATATTCTTCGCCGATGCCATTGACACTGCCATGACAAAAGCTTGAAATAACTATTCATATATATATATATATATATATATATATATATATATATATATATATATTCATACATGTTCCATTAAATAATATAGACTAGTGTTGTCTATTTATTTTATGCAAATTGTTTTCATATCATCTGATAAGCTTAATAACATTATCATTAACGAAGAAAGAAAATCACAATATTGATATATATTTTTTAATCCAAGCTAAGCTTTCGGCTTAGATAAGCCATTATCCAAGATGACAATTACATTACATTATATTATGCAATACACAGACAAGAAAGTGATGATAGTCTATTTCTGTTTACATGGATGATTTCCAAGCAACGATAAACACGTGCATATAAGACGCTGGAAGCGAAAATCACACCGCCGCTCATGACGTCACACATGACCACGCGAGAGTGAATTCGAGAAGTATTAAGTATGGGAAGCTGTTACCAATTATAGACATTTAAGAATATTTCTGGAGATTTCATAGCTTACTTTTGTTTTTAGTTTTTGTTTATTGTTTTCATGTTTAAAGATAATTGTGTTTTCGACAAGGATTTTACGGAATTGTGTGTGCGGCCAGTCCTGTTGTTTTAAAAGCCTAAAAATGTTAGAGTTTTCATTCAAATGTAGTGTCAAGGATCGGGAAAAGCGAGTTTATGGTGTGTCTATATTATTTAATGAAACATGTATGAATGAAAAAAAAATACCTAAATGTCTAAATACACACAATATATATATATATATATATATATATATATATATATATATATATGTCGATAATATTAGTATATAATATATATATATATATATATATATATATATATATATATATATATATATTTACCTCTAACATTCGTCCCCACTCTCATACATACTCTCACTAATTTTATATTTTATTCCCGGAGTTATTTTTCTGATTTTTTTTTTTGAATTTGTAGGTCTGATGAATTGGATCGTAATTACGATTTCAATGTAATAAATTATAACCATGGAATATTAGTGTTTTTAAGCCTTTTATATATATATATATATATATATATATATATATTCGAATTTCTGTCGAATCCATTACATTCTCTTACGTGCTAATACAGTTGAGAAAGGTGTTAATCCCTCTTCTTCTCCCTCCAGCTATGGGTAAATAGCAGGACAGACTGGGTTTTATAGCCCTGTCTGGCAACTGGTCAAAGAGAAGGACAACTCTGAATTCAAAACCTGCGGAGGGTCGTTTGGGGTACTTGTGGCACGTAGTGCACCAGGTCTCTGTATTCGGCCCTTTCGAAAAGTGTGGTTGGTTTTGCACAAATTCTTCATCACGAAAATCAAATCATATGTGCTGATGTCGAGCTGTCGGTTCTAGAAACTGATCTACTTGATCGTAATACGTCGAATTCGATGGGAGAGTCGAATATATATATATATATGTGTGTGTGTGTGTGTTTGTTAGTAGGATATAGAATTCGAACAAAAGTTTAATCAATTACACAAATTGGTAATCTATTTTATTGAACAGTCATTTCGTCTTCGTTAGATAGTCCTCCTCGAGTCTGAATGAAAGAAATCCCTGAGCATTTGTGTGTTGGGGAGCTGTTTAATATTAAATCTGTTAATGTATGTTTGTTTTCCACGTTGTTTTATGCATCTTCTGTAAAGACACTCACATGTACACACAAATTCCGCATTGTACATTTGGATCAAATTTGTGAATAGATGGTCGAAAGGTTTGATTTTCTTACAAGTGCTTTCTAATGACTCAACCATTACGAAGATTTAAATCTATCTAAACATTTAGTTGTTGAAAATACTTTTTAAAAGTGATTATTTCAAGATTATTTACACATTAGCAGATATTCGTGCGTGCCAATGTGCCTTTTCAAAAATAGCTGTGGAAGTCATCCGCGTATTCTTCAGGGCTCTACACTTCTTTTTTTCAAAATGCGGAATCATTTTCATTTTTAAGTTTAACGATTTTCATTTTTACCTCCATACGTCGATTGCATTTTCTTCGACTGCTTTTCTTCGCCTTTTTTTCATTATATCCAATTCTGCTAATGGTGTTTTCCCTTGCATTTTTAGTTCGAAGATGTATTTTGAAAACATATATTTCATATCTGAATGATATCAGACGCTTTGGATGTTGTTCATCGTTGCCCCGATGTAAATCTTCTCCTCCACTCTGTTCCCCTTTCGTTATCATTTTCACCATAGATACGAATAGACTTGGCTAGCTAGATAGATAGATAGATAGAGAGAGAGAGAGAGGGAGAGAGAGAGAGATGAACAGCGAGAAAGATATGAATAGTGACATAGGTAGATAGGTAAGAGCTGGCTGAGATAGATAGATAGATAGATAGATAGATAGATAGATAGATATGAACAGAGACATATATATATATGAACAGTGAGATAGATAGATAAAGAGCTGGGATAGATAGATAGATAGATAGATAGATACTCAGCTTCGCATGACGAGATAAATCGATAAAGAGCTGAGATAGATAGATAGATAGATAGATAGATAGATAGATAGATAGATAGATAGATATGAACAGAGACATATATATATATGAACAGTGAGATAGATAGATAAAGAGCTGAGATAGATAGATAGATAGATAGATAGATAGATAGATAGATGGATAGATAGATACTCAGCTTCGCATGACGAAGTGATAGGGGAGTAATGGTCTACGACACTAGCATGCCAATTATTATTTAGAATATTATATATATATATATATATATATATATATATATATATATATATATAGATAGATAGATAGATATATATATAGATATAGATATAGATATAGATATGGATAGATAGAGAGTGAGAGTGAGAGTGAGAGTGAGGAGAAGATATGGGTTGGAAGAAGGAAACAATCAAGAAAAGTGTGAAAGGGGTGTTCCTGTATCGGGTTTGTTTGGATTGCTCAAGGTTCTGGGACGGCTGGGTGTTGCTGGGTTGTTTGGGAACCCACTTCTTCTTCCGACCCATCTCTTCCTTCAACCCAGCCGTCCTCGCCCACTTGCCATTTAATCACGTATCACATTGCTACAGGCATAGGTAATAACTGAGCTTCTAGTTTATTTCAAAAAAAAAAAAAAAAAAAAAAATCTCGAACGACAATCCCCCCCCCCGGCCACCCCGCGCCTCAAAACGTTTTTATCTTATTTCCGTTAACAGGCAATTTTTTTTTTCTTTTTCTGTCGGTTTCTACCGCTGTCTCTTTTACGACATTTTGCCTTCTCTTTACAATTTTCTATCAGCACCTTCACCTTCTTTAAAACTTTTAATTTCTCCCGCCTTTTTCTTTGTGACAATTCTCACCTGTTTTTACTTTTCATTTCTTCCTTTTTTTACTCGTCTTTTCTCATTTTTTGCGCTCACAATGAACCATTTTTTTTGTGTTATTTTTAATATATCATGTGTGAATTTAGTAAATACTAAACACTAATCTAAAACTATCCGCACGTTACCATTCTTAGATATGCGGCAAATTCTTCAGAGTTCCGCTATGGAATCTTACCAAAATATAAATCTGAAACTTGGATATTTTCAACTCTGTTTAGAATTTGTTTCAGGTTTAGTCAGAAACTTTTGATTTGCTAGTATTTAAACTAATTTCCAAGTATTAAAATTTTCTCTATTAAATACTAAAAAAGTTTGTAATTTTAATTTTTCATTTTCTTATTATCGAAGCTCTACTCAATTGAGTTGTTGAGTCTAGTAAACGCAAAAGGGATATTTTTCTGTATTTTCAGTGGCCAGCAGTGTACACACAGACACTCACAGGCACTGACAAACACATACACAGTTGTGCAAATTAATTGAAACGAAACGAATAATTCCGTTATTATTTAATTTTTTGTATTATTCTCAGCATGACCCAGTGACATGTTAGTACTTTGTGTGTCTATTCCACGAAGTCTTTCCTCGCAGATTGACCGCAGATTCTCTATTGGATTTAAATCAGAAGAGTTTCCGGGTCAGTCTATAGTACTTTGATTTGCTCACTGGTCAGGCTTGACAATGTGTTTGTGCAGCATTAAAATTTTCGTACGCTTCCTTCTTTTTACAATTTTCTATCAGTACGTTCACCCTCTTTAAAACTTTTAATTTTTCCCGCCTTTTTCTTTGTCACATTTTTCACTGTTTTTACTTTTCATTTCATCTTTTCATTATTTGTGTATTCTTATGTTTGCGCGTACAACGAATGATTTTTTGGTTATCTATATGAATAAATGCGAAATTGGAGAACAATTTTCGCACGAATTCTGGGTTTAAAAAAGCCGAACTCTATAGTAATTTATATTAACTCACCACCCACCCCCAACCCCACCCCACGAGGTCAGGTTAAGACACAAGCTCGGTTTAATGTGAGGAGACCGAGCACGTACACCCGGACTAGGAACAAAAATTGCCCGAACCTCCGCAACCGTAGTTTGCGCTGGCCTCGGTGCGAGCACCGATCCCTCTTTCTGGTGCAATGAGAGGGCGCGGCCTCGGGCAGCTGTTCTCCAAGGCTGGGCACGTCTCAGTGTAATTTTCCTCAGTTGTGACTATGACGAAGTCGCCCCTGCCTGAGCGCTCTCTGCCCGAAGACGCAACTGTGAGATGGTAAGTAATGTGTTACAAACAACTCAAGACAGTAATTTGTATTTACTTGACCCCCAAGTGGGGTATCCACTAAATAATCTTTAAAGGGGTCTTAGTTTGTCCAAGCTGGTCAGGGCTTGTCTAAGCTAGTCATAGTTGGTCTTAGCTGGTCATAGCTGTGATACTACCAACACAGTATCAGAATATGTATGTATTTACTTGACACCCCCCACCGAGTCAGGTTGTGACACAAGGCCAGCTTTTAACGTGGGGACCCGAGTGATTTCAATCGGGCCGATGGTGTTTGCTGATCATAGCTTGTCCAAGATGATCAGAGCTGGTCTAAGCTAGTCATAGCTGTGATACTACCTGCCCAGGGACGAATCCATGTGAGCGGTAAAGATCGGAATGTGTATACCACTCGAGAGAGTAATTAACACACGGCATTTATTTAGACGAGATGTGACACAAGGTCTTTTTTTTTAAGGTGGAGGACTCGAGAGCGAACACAGCCCCCGCGACCGTAGAGATGATAAACAGATGTGATAGAAAGTACTTGAAAGAGTAATTTATGAACAAAGTACTCAATAGCTGTATTATATACTATCTACTTCTAGGTACAATCATTCTTCAGGTTGGGCACCTCGAGGTGGTGTAATGGTTAGCAAGCTTGTCTCGCTAGAACAATTACGGCCAAGTGGTGAGTTCAATCCTCACTGGGTATCCCTTACTTTCGTCCTTGTGTCACATCCAAGCTACGCTTGGAAAATCACTATCATTCTTCAGGTTTAACTAATTTGCATATTGATTTCAAAATAAGTTTATTTCATTAATTAACTGTCCTTCCTTACTGTTCTTTTATTCTAGGATTGTTTTGATTTTCATATCAAAAATAGTTCTGCTTAGGATTATCGTTTTATATGGTGCAGAAAAGTGTTTAAAATTTTCATTTTAATTGGCCTTCAACAAGTCGGCATCTATTTGTAAAACATTCCTTAACTATAACAAGTCAATTTATGAATGAAATGTTCATTTAAAATTTTTGTTTCAAAGATTTCAAGTAGTGAATATATCTTGCTTTGCTAAGCGATAGCAAGCGGGCGATGTCTGCTTGTTTCTAATATATACCTGTGAAATGATTAAATACTAAACACATCAAATAGTTAATATTGTTAAGAGTTGGATTTTTCTTTTTTATTATTAAAGCTTCCATTATTTTTAATCTTTTTTTGCAGGTGGATGCAGTTAATATATTTGTGTTTTCTACTAGTATGTTTCTAAGGGAGTCTGGTAAATGTGTGTGTGTGTGTGTGTTTAAATGGGTTCTAATGGAGCTATTAACTACGAACAAGGCCACAATGTGCTAACCGTATTCGGAAATTAAAAACATCTCTAACACACACTAAGACATAAATATAACGCACACACTCAATTAAGCTGAAAAATCGAATCATTCTTGATAATGGCTAAAGGTATAGCCGAAAGCGCTCTGAAATATAAAACATTTGGACAGAATTACACACTCTTTGTCTAAAAAAGAAAGCTCTTGTTAGAACACAAGAAAAATTAAATAAAAAGCTTAACCGTAGCACCTTGTCTGTCGTTTTTAATGAAACATGCATAAACGAAGGATTTACCTAAATATATATAATATATATATATATATATATATATATATATATATATATATATTAAACTATTTATTCGGTTCAGTTATTCAGTGTTTTGTTCTAAATAAATTATCATTCATTTGTTTTGTATCTTCATGTTTGAAACGAAATCACAAAAGTGTCTCCCTTATTTCTTTCGGGTCAAAACAGTTGCTTCGCTATGGAAGAATGAAATCGTTGTTTACAAACTGGACACGTCAAAGGAGGAGGAGAGCCTTCACGTTACGAATTCAGAGACAAATATTAGGATCTTTTATTGCAACTTACACCTCAGTCGGGTTTTCGGATTTGATTTCGTGATAGAAACAAACAAACAAAAGAAAAGGGCCAAGAAATCAGAAAAAAAAAAGACAAAGTTAAAAAGACAAATACGTAAGTGATGAAAAGAAAGAAGAAAAAGAACAAGAAATTGAAAAAGAGAAAAAGAAATGAAAAGCTAATTAGAATCGAAGGAAAAATGAGAGAAAGAAGGAGAAATTGGAAATAAAAAAAGAAGGAGCGAAAAATGTAGAACGTGACTGTAATATTAGTTGGGATAATTTAGGTTGTGTTTCGTAGGAAGGGTTCTCCTCAACAAGTGGATTACGGGTTTGCAATCATCGTAAGGGATTCAATGACAAATGAGAAAAAGGTTCAGAAAGAGGGCAATAAACCTGACAATAAGTAAAAGAATGAGAACGAAAGAGACGAATACGAAGACATGAGATTTAGGTAGCTATGAACAGACTGAGATAGATAGATAGATAGATAGATAGATAGATAGATAGATAGATAGATAGATAGATTTATTGCCCTCTTTCTGAACCTTTTAGATAGATATGAACAGACGGAGATAGATAGATAGATAGATAGATAGATAGATAGATAGATAGATAGATAGATATGAACAAACGGAGATAGATAGATAGATAGATATGAACAGATGGAGATAGATATAAATAGAATGATATAGATAGAAAGATCGATCGATAGATAGATATGAACAGACATAGATAGATAGATAGATAGATAGATAGATAGATATGATAGATAGATGAACAGACAGATAGATAGATAGATAGATATGATAGATAGATAGATAGATAGATAGATAGATATGAATAGTCGGAGACAGTAGGATAGATAGATAGATAGATAGATAGATATGAACAGAGATAGATAGATAGATAGATAGATAGATAGATAGATATGGAACAGACGGAGATAGATAGATAGATAGATAGATAGATAGATAGATATGAACAGTCGGAGATAGATAGATATAGATAGATAGATAGATAGATAGATATGATAGTCGGAGATAGATAGATAGATGAACAGACGGCGATAGATATGATAGATAGATAGATAGATAGATAGATAGATAGATAGATAGATATGAACAGACGGCGATAGATAGATGATAGATAGATAGATAGATAGATAGATAGATAGATAGATATGAACAGATGGATAGATAGATAGATAGATAGATAGATAGATAGATAGATAGATATGATAGATAGATAGATAG
>CAHIKZ030000051.1:885000-927500 GCA_903632075.3 Acanthosepion pharaonis
ATACATCGTTGACGAGCAAAAAAGATCGTCCATCAGAAACCTCTATACAAAACATATAGAACATAATACCCCTGTAACTAACCACAAGTAGAAAATAATATTTATTATAATATAATATTTATTATATACTACACTAAATCCACTATATCTAATCAAATTTGTCGTAATGACTCTTCCACGTTCACTTGCGTGTTGGAGAAAACCAACATCGTTTATAAATTTAAATGTCCTCTGGGAGAATGCATTTTTAATCACAAAAATAATATCTATGTTGGACACACGACAACAACGCTTTCACGTAGGCTAAGTCTTCACCTGAATAACACGTTCAATATTTCTAAACATTTACAATATACCTGTCCACACTAGCAATGCAAAAAAAAAAAAAAAATCCTCGTCGAAAATACCACCGTACTTTTCCACGAAAAGAATAAACACAAACTAAAAATTCGTGAAACTATTTATATAAAATTTTTTAACCAAACCTCAATATAATTAATTACGAATACTCCACAAACATTTTAAAATGTGTACAATAGATAGTCTTTATATTTTAGCGCTTGTCATTAATAGTTTTTCCTTTATTTAGCAACTACTCAAGTCCGGAATTTTTCCACAGCATAACTAGTTACTTCCCCTTAAACGGTGTCCGTCATCTAAGCTATCACACAGCGTCTCTGACTCCACATATAAAATGGTAATTTTCGGATGACCACAACAACTTTTGTCCTTCAAAACCATGAATACTTAATACTTACTCTATAATTAACAATAACCTGATGATGACATTATGCCATGTCGAAAGTACTCGAAAATAAATACAATATGAGCTAATACGGTGTTTTTCTGTCGTTTTTTAATAACCACACAAAAAAGCTTATCCGCGAATAGGAAATGATCCTATCGAGAATAAGTAGACAGAACATACCTAAATTATTTAACGAGACCTCTCTTAACATACGCACACACACACACACGCATACACATACACACACACACACACACACATATATATATATATATATATAGAGAGAGAGAGAGAGATAGATAAACCTAGTGAGCCAGACAAACCTACCCAGGTTTCACCTAAGCGGATCGTCGGGGAAAGCTTTCCTTGACGACCTGCTTAGGTGAAACCAAGGTAGGTTTGTCTGAACTCACTAGGTGTATCTAGGTCTGCTCTACGGTTGTATTGAGCTCTTTTTTGTTAGTTGTTTACTCGTGTCGGTTTTTTTTCTTTGTAACTTCAAACCTGTATCTGTGCGATTTATTTTCGACAGACTTTCATGTTTCTAGCTCTTTCTTTTTTAAAACCTTTTTTTCCTTCGAGATTGATTTGATTACTGGCAAATAAAAAATTCGAAGGTTTTTAAACGAGTACAGTTACCTATATATATATATATATATATATATATATATATATATATATATATATATATATATTCTATGACTGAATGAGTTTCGCCTGTGTGAACGAGGCCTTTATAAACAAGTAGTTTTTTTCAATAGCGAATGAAAAAACACTGATAGTTGGAAGAAACACTATCGACTTTCGGTCCTAAATTTCCATTGGATTGGGAGAATATCTTGTGATGCCATGTCAGCCTCTCATCAACCTCCGCTTCCTATGTGTGTTGACTCCGCAAGAAATTTTTTGAACACCTCTATCTGTAGTGCGTCAATAGGCCGGAGGCCTTTTCACCCAGTAGTAACTTCTTTTGAAATCAATAGCCTTTCATTCTTGATACGTGGTCGACTGCGTTTTTTTTTTTGGGGGGGGTTAAGTTTGTTTTTTTTTTTTCATGAGTCTTTCTGCATTGCCTTTAGCGTGAGCCCTCAAGCACTATTGCGAATTGAAGGATTTGTAATGAAATTTCGACAGTGCACATTTGGGAATTGTGCGGACGACGCCATGATGAAGACCTTCCGGTGGTGCATGTTGATCTAGTCGGCTTTTGGTTCTTTTGGTCTCTAATTTGTGAGTTAGAAATCGAAGTTGTGAAAATGTCGTGGAATATTGCTTGTATCAAAGTAACACGAATCTCGTAACCTTCCAACAGCCACCACATCTACCACAGCCTGAGCAGCAGTTGTCTTAGACAATACTGCCTGACGGATCACAACCCTCTCCAGGCTTGTTTAAATTCAGACTTTTCTTTTTAGTCTCATTTGCCACCAAAGGCTTTAGGGCTTAATTTGTCCTACTAAAGGTGGAAAAGGATTATTCATACTTTTCCCAAGGTTACTAGAACGTAAGTGAATGTAAGGAACTTCGCTTGTCGATTCTAATAAAATGAAAAGCCGTTATCCATTACCCTACCGTGCCGAAATCACTCGGATATATAGAATAATTGGACAGATTTTAAACACTTCATATCCAAAGAAGAAAAATTAAGGGAAATTAATTAGTCGCAGGACCTTGTCAGTCATCTTAAATGAAACAAATTTTTAGATTAAGCTCTGAAACGTATCTCAGAAATGATTAAATATATCTTACAGGAATTCTCCGAGACTTTTTATAATACAAATGGGATCTACTTTGAGCAATAATAATGTATAATTACTCTCCAAGTTTAACAGAAGAATCGTGATGAAATTGATCATAAACGGAAATGACATGTTCATTATTAACTAATGAAAGCTAACGATTGGAAGCTCACGATGGATTGAAATAAAGTTTATATATATATATATATATATATATGAAGAAAAATTTGGAAAAAACAAACCAAAAATCCTTAAATGAAATTATGTTGTTTAAAATAAATGAAATGTCGACGTCTGACATTTCGGTTTAATAAACCTTCTTCAGGACAATATTCATTAAAATACAATTCAGTTCAATTTGACAAAGACGATGGACATAAACAACAAGTCTTATCCAAAACAGATAACTGAAAATTTTAAAATGATCAGCTTTCCGTTTAGCATGGTCACGTTGTCGTCACATGGGCGACGCTTTCAAAACGTATTCCTAAAAAATTTTGATTATTTTGAATGAAAAAAAAATGAAAAGAATTCTATTAGGATCTAAAATTTTTATGTGTATGCTTGTCGAGCATTAATCTCGCTAAAAAAGGGGAAATATTAAAGAAACCAGGTCTAGTATTCACCGTGCGTGAGATGGATATTATACCTGCTTCATAAATCCTCCTGAGATTTTTATTATGAAAATATTTTAATACCTTCACGGAATCGAAATCGAAATAATGATCTGCTTTAGTTGTGTACAACTAAAGCATTGTTAAAATTTCCGAGGCGAATATCTCGTTTATGTTCGAAAACACGAGATTTTACGGACCTACATGTTTCACTCACATATTTTAGGTCACAGTTTTTGCATGATATTTGATAGATATATATGTCGGCTCTACTTTTGTATTGAGCACTTTTAAGTTAGTTGATTACTCGTATCGGGGTTTTTTTCTTTGGGCTTTGGACCTGTATGCTGTACGATTATTTTCGACAGACGTTCATGTTTATAGCTCTTTCTTTTTTTAAAACCTTTTTTTCCTTAGAAATTGATTTGACCATTAGCAAATCAAGAAACCGAAGGTTTTCCGAGACGAGTGTAGTTACCTATATATATATATTATGAAATGGACAAAATCCGACAATTATTTTTAAGACATTTTTTATATTCATACATTTTTTTATAGATACAAATATTTAAGTAAATGCTGTGTTTATAATAAATAAATGTTGTTTCATTTTATTATATGCAGAGCATTTACTTAAATATTTGTATCTATAAAAAGAATGTATAAACATGAAAATGTCTTAATATATATCTTAATATAAGTTAATATAATATATATATATATATATATATATATATATATATATATATATATATATTCCAGGATCATTTTCCAACTTATTCAAGATGATCTTCGCTCATTTTACCCTGTAATATTCTGTCCAGGATTAACAAGATGCCTCACACGTTTCACGCACGATTTCAATATCAAGTGTTTTTAAACTGCTCTTTAGACTGTCATAGCTGAAACTCTTCTCTCACGCGCCAAACCTCTTATGAATTGAGTTGGATCTTTTCTAATTCATTTTTTTACTTCTAAGTTAAAATGACGATCCCTCTTCCTGTTGTGACCTCCTGATCCATTTTTCCTCTCCACTATTCGCTCTTTTTAAAACTTATTCACCGTTCTCTTGCTGGTTCTTGAACAGATTTGAAGATGGAGGCCAGAGTGTGAATATATTACTGCAGGTCTGAATGATCTTTTTCTTCTCACCATTGCTCAGTTAGGAAGAAAGTGGGGCTGACAGAAAAACGATTTTAACCTGTTCTTTTTCTAGCTGAATAACGGTTTTTCAGTGATTCTTACGACAAATGGTATGAAGGTAGCTAAAGGTTTTATCTGAAAACCTGGAAAATAGAAACTCAATTAGTTTAGTGGCTTTTTTAGATATTAAACATTTTGTAGGATGGACAATTTTGCTGTTACACACAGTTTATATTACACATATCATACGCATCATTCTTCATTTAACTTGAATCACTCGCAATGTGTAAACCATTTATTATCCTTTCCAAGAAGTCACGGTAATTCACAAATTGAAATCTGTGAAAATCCTTAATTCCCTAATTTCTAAAGGGATATGGCATTTACAAAAAACGTTCCTCTGTATCTATAATGGAATGTTTTCAGGAAGCTTCGAGAGTAGCAGAACCAGCGAATATGTGTGTCGATTGTATGAAATGGCCTAATATTTAATTATAAATTTGTGCTCAGCCTCCAATAGGCTTTAAATCGTCTCTAGATTTGTATTGTATATGCATTTTTAATCCTTTCACCGCAAGTAAGGCGATAATGCCACTAAGGCGCAAGAAGTTACTTGGAGTGTAAGAGAACGAGAAGATTTTAGTGAGGAGAAAGGACAATAAAAGAACAGGTTTCGGGACGACGGCGATTGATGTTGCATTTAAATTTTTGAAGATTGTGGTTGACAGAAAAACAAGAAATCGAAAGGAAGTTCCACAGGCGAGAAGTGCGAGAAAAGAAACTATTACAAAAGAAATTACGGTTGCATCAAGCTATTTCAACACTAAAACGCTGAGACCTTGTGGCCATTCTAACTTTACTCTTAAATTCTTACGGTCGATTAGGTTTGGTTTGATTTGCTTATTTTTTTTTAACGTCATATCAACATTTTATGAGCCATTTAAAGCCGAAATTCAATTTTCTTGGGAGATTTAAGTAATGCAGATATCGCATATGTTATTCTCACAAGACCGAAATTGTATCTTTGTGTGAAACTTCTCACGTCATAGAGTTCTCGAAATATTTATATCCAGTTTTGTATCCAAACGTAAACAAAGTGAATTTTTCTAAAGAAAGTAGTGGCTTATTTTATGAATCCGACATTTTTTTTATCTCTTTAGTTTCTCTTAAAGAAAATATTTCGGCCTTGCCCGATCAGCTGTGTCTTTGTAGCTCAGAGTACAAGATCTAACAACAGCTTCCTCTGTCTACGGCGACGCTGGTTCAAACGGTTGATAGGACGTAAAAAAATCAATAAAAACAGTTTCTGAAATAAGCTGTGTAAACAGATTGTATAATAAAGCACTATATATCTCCTTTAAGATTTAATCGTCTTCATCATATGGATTATGATTTGTATAGTTTCCAAAATAAGGAATGTATCAAAGGTACCCAATACCCTATTATAATACACTGTATACCCACCTTAGGCATTAACAGAGGACTGTCATTTCACATGTATAACAGCACGTGTGGAGAATATCATCTTCATGTATATTATTGCCAAAAATTTTATTGTACGGCGAGCTCTCCACTGGTTATCGAGGCAGAGGAGCACCTAAGAAGCGATTCAAAGATTGCCTGAAAAAATCCCTTGGTGCTTGTCAACCCTAACTGAGAACCGTGACCCCTGGCGCCTCACCATCAACTATGCTGTCTCCTTCTTTGAAAATACCTGCAGGGTCGCTCTCAGGGGACAAGAGGTAGTATTGCAACGCTATGTCATCAATCTCAGGCCGGAATTTCAGCTGCAACTACTGCGACCGTGTATACCGATCCCGCATTGGATTTATCAGTCACAGAGGTGCCTGCAAGCGACGTGTATAGACTCCCTGTTGATCTTCGTTTTGCGAAACCAAGCCATGATGATGATAATGATATATTAATGCATGCCTCTCTCAGCTGGTGTCGTTTCGTTTGTTTTATGGCATATCGACTCTTTCTTTTCAACGTTTCGGCCATTGTACGCTCCTGCCTTCTTCAGGTGGTTGGAATGTCGAACTGAACCCTTTATTTCGCTCACTGGGGTAGACTGTTCTAGTTACACGTGCCATATTTTGATGGATGTCAGTTATCAGTTATCGCCTGTTAATTTTCCCTCTGAAAGTTCTCCACTGCCTTAACCGGGTATTGAACTCACACTCTTTGGGTCCTGTCACTGGATCTAACCAACGCCTTTATCCACTGTGCCATGTATCCTCAAGTTGGAGAACATTCAGAGGGAAATTAACAGATAAGTGACAATTGACATCCATTAGACATAGCACGTGGAACTAGAACAGTCTACCCTAGTGAGCGGAATAAAGGGTTCCGTTCGACATTCCAACAACCTGAAGAAGGCCGGAGCGTACAAGGGCCGAGACGTTGTGATAAATATGGCGTCAAAGATGAGGACAATAGTCCGAATAATGTAAATAATGTACATAATACCTCATCTCAGAAATATAGACAGACTCTGTTATAAATTACATTAGAAAATTTCTACCTCAATATTTGATAAGACTTGATTGCCTTAGCACGGATGAGAATTAGAAGGGATGCCTGATTGAAAGCAATGAAACCAGTTGGATCCAAGCCAGCTCTGATTTTCCCTTATGTGAAAACGATCCCAACGCTACACATTGGATTTCGTACACGGAAAATTTTGCCATGCATCACTGGATCCAGGATTATTGCTGAACTTTATTTTCAACAGGTCGAGTGTTAATCCTGAATTACACAAAGTGTATATAGCTTTGGTTTGGGGGATCAATCTGGCGACATATCGGACATTATTGCGTTATTAAGATGTACGTGTGGTGTGGCTTAATGGTTACAGTGTCGGAATGAGAAATCGGAGAGCAGAATTCGAATTTCAATAGATTTACTAATACGCTAGTGAAAGATTATAATCAATCCTTTCCCCGCTAGCTATGTGTTAAATAATAGGACTTGTACTTTAAAAAAATCCTTGTAATCTAAACAAAAATAGTTAATGCAATATTCACTCCCCCAAAATTCCTGGGAACGACGGTCAACTACAACTATCAACAAGACCTCATTTTGCAGGAAACATTATGCTACTGCCACAGAGTCCATATACGCTCATTTCCTTCAGTTGCGAAGGGTAAGAAGCAAGTTCAATTCAGACAGCTTCGCTTCAAAAACTGCCATTTTTGTATATATATATATATATATATATATATATATATATATATATAATATATATATTTATTTAAAAAAAATTATAACATAAATATGTTATAATTGGAATTCATTACGTATACACCAATTATATACTTGTATATATATATATATATATATATATATATATATATATAATTTAAAATTTCTGTATTTAGGCAGAAATCCTTCTTTCATGCACATTTCATTGAATACGACAGACAAAGTGCTTTTATTTAGTTTCTCATTCAATTTCTCAAGCGATCTAATAATTTTTTTCTTTCTTTTCGGATGACAAATTATATAAAAACTGTCTGAATGTTCACTTTATCCGAGCGCTTTCGGCTATACATATAACCATTTTCAAGGATTAAATATTTTAACTGTTAAATAAAAAATAGTTTGTTGTATTTATGCGTTATAATATGTTTTCATTTTTCAAAACACGGTCAAGATATTGTCCATGTTCAAAGTTAATATTGTTAAGTGTTGTTTTTTGTTTTGTTTTTATTAATAAGGCTTCCATTATTTTTATCCCTTTTTTTTTTTGCATGTAGATGATGCTATTATATTAGTGTTGTCAACAAGTATGTTACGAAGAGTGTCCGGTAGGTCTCCATGAATATTTAAATGAGATCTAATTGAGCTACGGTCAGAAAGGTGTAGAGTGAGTCTATTTCTTAAAACTAAATAAAAGCACCTTGTCTGTCGTATTCATATATAAATATATATATATATATATATATATATATATATATATATATATATACAAAAAAATCCCTCAACATAGAAAATAATCTATTTCAAGCTGTTCTTACGCGGCTATCCGCGTACACAACGGCCTGAATTAGACTAGCTTCTATGTTGAGGTAACTTCTTTTTTTTTGTAAAAAAATGCATATGCTCTGTTATAAAAATATATATATATATATATATATATATATATATATATATATGTGTATATATAGATATATAGTGTGTGTGTGTGTGTGTGTGTGTGTGTGTGTGTGTGTGTGTGTGTGTGTGTGTGTGTGTGTGTGTGTGTGTGCCAGGCTAGCTAGAATATCTAAGTAGATTTAGGAGGATGATAAATGACATGACATGATGTTTCATAAACAAAAGTAAGTAAATGAGGTTCAATTATCATTTTGTAATTAATATTTATATCATTTTAGTTTGGGATTAATTTATGCATTGTTTATTCTAAATGAAAAGATGTTTTTTTTTTAATTTAACCGTTTTTTTTTTTTAATTTTTTATATTTTTATTGTTTAAAATTTCTTAAGTGAAACGGATTATGTCATTTGGTAAAGTTCGTTATTTGAAATTCTGTAGCTCGAATCCACGAGTTTCGAAGAAGTATAGACCTCGCTAAGACCTACAGGATTAATCTGCTCTAAATAATTTTAATCTTTAATCCAGGAAAGCGGCTGTATACTGCTGGCAGTTTAGATATTTCTTAACAAGTTTGGCGCCATGCGTGATATCTATATGGAAGATTCGGTCTGACGAAGCTATTTAAGTTCATGTCATATAGGAAGAAAATGAGTAATTATCGACACCGATGTTCGAGCGTGGCACTCTGGACTTATGAATATTTTTCGCCGATTGTATCAATAGCGGTGTCAGGATGCTGACTTCGGTGATTATTGAGTGACTATTGTGTGGAAATATTCAGTCGAATTAATGTGAATTATTGCGCGTCGATGATTTGGGTTTAGATATAAGATTCACCAAGCCATAAAACTGAGACGCGCTACTAACAAGGTATTCCCTGAAATGGTTAATTATCTTTGGTTGAATTTTACTACTTTGTTCTTGTTAAGTATTTATTTGCAGTTGTAATTAAATATTGTTTTATCATAACATTGAAGTCTTGAGATATACTTAATTATTAACGGCCACCGTACGTCCCAAAACTGTTATAGTCAGTTTTTTAGTTAATCCTTTTTGTTATTTATTTTTGTTATATTTTTTGGATCCACTATTTATGGTAAAAAATTATTTTTTTCTTATCTTTGCTTTTTCTCCATTTTTTTTTTTTTTTTTTTTTGTTGAAGTTATGCAACATCAAACATGGTCAGTATCTTGATGCTTGCCTGCTTGGTAATACCAGGTGTAAGTTTACATGTGCTGGCAGGATGTAATTCATAGCTGCCACCGAGGTTCGAACGTGACACTCCGGACTTATGAATATATGTTTTCCGCCAGGTGTATAAATAACAGTGTCAGGCTACTGACTGCGGTGATTATTGGCTGATTATTGAGTGGAACTATCCAGTCGAATTAGTGTGAATTATTGTGAGTCGATGATTTGGGTTTTGATTTAGGATTTACCGGACGATAAGCCAAACTGCGCTACTAACAAGGTATTCCCTGAAATGGTTAATTATCTCTGGTTGATTTTTATTTTTCTTCTTTGTTCTTGTTAAGTATTTATTTGTGGTTGTAATTAAATACTGTTTTATTTAACACTGGAGTCTTGAGTTATACTTAATTATTAACGAACATCGTTCGTCACAAAAATGAAAGGAAGTATTTACTTTAACATTTTTTTAAATTTTTATTTGTCTCTTTATTTATGAGCGATCCTTAAATGTAAAAATTTGCAAAACTGTCATTTTTACTTCTGTTTATAAATACTTGTTATTACAGTACAAAATTATGTCACTTTTTTGTGGATTGAAACCCTGTATTTGGGCAAAATGTAGATGTGTGTACAATTCATACTTGAGCCAAAATATGGCCATAAGTTCAGTTTATACTTGAGTTTGTGTGCATTAATCCGGAAATCACTTTTTTTTGAAAGTTCCTTTCGTCTCTACGGTATATGCAGTTGTCGTATTCTATGTCGCACTAGAATGGCAAGCAATGTTGGGGAAAGGATAATGTGTCACCTTCCAGCAAATCAATGTCAGGTATCAATAAGCAGAACGGGGGCAAATAAATTAATTGAAACTCCCAGGTTTTAATAAAAAAATTAATTGAAACTCCCAGATTTTAATAAAAAAAATTAATTTAAACTCTCATATTTTAATAAACTTTAAACTTTAAATTTAAACTCCCAAAATTTTATAAATAAAAGATTAAAAAGGAAGAAGAGTAGAAAGGAAAACTGGATTAGGTCACAACAGCAAACGGGATTATCATTTCAATTTAGAGCTAAATAAAAATAAAATCACCCTCAATTTCGAAGATGACCTTAATGCGTCCTCAAAAGCTGCTGTATACCTAGATAAAATGTTTCTCTCTCATGTTTGTCATCATATCTACGATTGCGGCCTTCAACAGGACATTGTAATGTGAAACTGTTATTTACTCTCTAACAATCACTCATAACGACGCAATTTCCAACAGACGATATATATATATATATATATATATATATATATATATATATATATATATATATATATATATATACGTGTCTGTGTGCGTCTGTGTGTGTGCGCTTGTGTATACCCTAAGAATAAATTTCATATATATATATATATATATATATATATATATATATATATATATATATATATATGAATATACATAATACCCCACGCCGACTGTACAACACGGACTTTCATGTTTATGCAATCATCAGGTACTTGATAATTGTACCTGATGATAGTATCAACGTGAAACTCCGAGTTGTACTGTCGGCGTGGGGTATTATGTATATTCATTAACATATACGTAATAGCATTGTTTTTTAGCACTGAGAATTGTTTTTCTTACATCTTACACCAAAGTATATATATATATGTGTGTGTGTGTGTGTGTGTGTGTGAAAATATATAGAAAATAGGAAAGAACTCGTTAGGTAAATAATCCAAAGTTCTTTAGTATTTTAGTCATTATTTTTTAAAAATAGTGCTCGATACAAAAGTAGAGCATAAATAACGGTTTTTTGCCGACATCATCAGATTTTTTGCATTGAATAATTAGCATAAAAACAAACAAACAATAAAATAATTTTTAAAATCCATAGTCCTAATAAATAGGTTAAATACCATACAAAAAAAAGATAACCCTTTATGAAGTCGTCAAAAAACAAATGTTACGGCATTTTTTTTTGTTTTTTTTTTTTTTTTTATATATATATACAAAACCCTTTCAGAAAAAAAATAAAATAAAATAATAAATCTCCATAGACACGTAAACCAGAATAGGCGAAATCATCTTCCGTTTTAAATTTAGACGCCCCAAACTTACCCTGACTTGACATCTGTGAATGCAACTCTATACTTACTTTAAATAAATAATGTGTGTGTGTGTGTGTGTGTGTGTGTGTGTGTGTGTGTGTGTGTGTGTGTGTGTGTGTTTGTGTGTGTGTATGTATGTATGTATTTCTTGGAGCTACATTCTTATTGTTCAAAGTAGAGTTTAATAGTATTATAAATTCCAGTAAGATATCTTTAATCATTTCTAAGATACAACGGTTCAGAGCTTAATCTAACAATTGGACAATTTTGCTGCTACACTATTTGGACAATTTTCCTGTTACACCCAGTATATTCGATATTTGATAATTTCCGACATCAACCGCTCCCCCCTTTTATTAAAATCCTAGTTTATTGTATATTGGGGAAAATACCAAACCCCGATTACTTAATCACGGATTGAATTTGGTACTAGACTGTAGACAAATAAAGGCTGTAAAAAAAAGATTAAACGGCATCCCCCACACACACACCCTCTCTCTTTCTCTCTCTCTCTCTCTCTCTATATATATATATATATATATATATATATATAGATAGATAGATAGATAGATAGATATTAAGACTAAATGATCGATATTTAATCTACTGATCTCGAGAAGTTCTTGATAAGCACGTGTTTTGCCATTTCGTTGAATTCAAATCGCTTATTTAATTGCAGTCAACAAAATACACTTTTTTTAATTTATGTTAGAGACACACAATAAATAAAAAAAAGATTATTGAGACAAACTAACTTAAATGCGAGGCAAATTTTTTATGCAATTTTCTGAACCGGCGCCATTCAACTATTTTTGTCATTGAATGAAGGGTGGGTGCTAAAAAGTTCTCGGCTCAACCCATTGCCAGAAATGGCAGGGAAACTTCAGACACACTCGGTTGTAGGATTAATATTCTTTCGTTTTTTATTATTATTTCATTTAGATTCCTCAATCTCTCTCTATATATATAGATTGCGGAATCAGTTTGTAGATTAATATATATATATATATATATATATATATATATATATATATATATATATATATATATATATATATATATATATATATAGTAAAAAAATAAAGAACATTAAGATATATAATCCGGTGTTCTTATTGATATCTTTATTTTTACCAAATAGTGCACAATATAAGTTTACAGAGCATAAGTATTATAAATTAACTGATTTAAAAATATGTTTCCTTCGCTACACAGGAATTACCATGTTTCAAAAACCGAAGCTAAAAACTTCAAATTTAATTATATAATTAAATTAAAAGCATTAGTTCTGTTTCATCTTCAAGCGAATTTTGGAATAACTTATTTTTAAATTTACTGAGTTTTAAAAGCACATACATTCATAATTTCTTGCTCCATACAATAATTTTTGATACAATAATAGTTAATAAAAATGAACACGCTACCGCCCCTGTCTAAATGATTGGACGTCATGTTACCAGAGGAAGGGATCAGTGCTCGCACCGAGGCCAGCGCAACCAACTGTTGCGGGGGCTGTGGGCAATTTTTGTTCCTTGCCCGGGTGTTCGCGCTCGGGTCCCTACCTCAAAAAAGACCTTGTATCTCAGTGGGGTGACAGAGTAAATACTGTGTGTAAATTACTATAAAAATTAAAATTTTAAGCTAGCTGTAATTTTGGATACAAAAGGAAAATAAGAGTTACTCTCCTTGAACTATGAAAGCAACGATAATGGATAGTATAATATATTAATATACATTTTTAACCTTCCATAAACTGGCAACCCTGAATCTGAGCTTAACAAAAATCGTTCCCTGCGCCTAAGATTTTTAGGGCTTTTGAATGAGCTATGAATCATTGAAATCGGACCACGCTTAGTCAAAGTGGACCTCGGAAGAGCAACAATTAAGAACAAATAGAAACATTACTAATGAGAAAGAAGTGTAGAAGAGCAAACATGAGAAGATAATTGATAACGATTGGCATTGCATTTACATTTTTGACGATCAACGTTAGCTGGGAAGCATGAAACCGTAAGAGAGTTCTACCAGCGGGAAATGCTAGAAAAAAAACTATTTTATTGGTATTTATTCACTTCTAATTTTTTTGTTTCTCGAATTGACATAATCGTCTTCCTCGGAGCGATATTTATCAAAAATGTCATGGCGGCTTTTATTGATGTCAAAACCGACAGTGTTCGTGTTGTTGCTTAACCTCGGAATAAATTGCTTCATGCTTACTAACAATCATATCATCTCTGAACGAAAACCTGAAGTTGTATCTATTTGATAAATCTACCCTTGGGATTTCGGATTCAGCTCCGCAAGTCGAGCGTAAATGATTCTATTGGGATCTGGTAATGAGAATCTCACTTTACGAGAGACCGGAATGGTTGCTTGATGTCAGATGAACAGGAAGGGCGTGACAAACGGTTCAGAAATCGGGCATCTGGAGACATGGACGACGGCGCATCGGAATCGATGCAAGGGAGGAAGAAGGGAATGAAAAGACAGACAAGCGGAATGTGGAAAGGAACCTGTTCAGAAAAGATGCACTTAACAATAACGATAAGACCAAAAACCATTGCGTCTCTGATTAAAATTCCTTCTCCACTGACCACAGCTCTAACCACAGCGGCGCCATAAAAGTAATATTTATTCTATGGTGAACACCTCCATCATCACAATTACCATCATTAATAACTTCATAACTCTCGTTATCATGAATAACAACGTGACTGCAATTAGCGAAAGATGCCTACCAAAAACTAAGTATCAAGAAACAGGAAAATTTCATAGAAACAAAAAAAAAAGGTAGTACTGAAATTTTAAGTAATATCGGTCCTCTTATATGACATTGAATGCTGGAGAATCCCATTAGAGATGAAGAAGAGTCAAAATAAATATAACTCAACAGGAGGATGCTGAGAATATCATAGACTGAATAAGTGAGGAAACTTTAAGGAAACTGAATATGTAAAGGACGCTTATATTTAGAGTCAGAAAAAGCAGACGAAATCTCTAGAGCAAGGGTTGGTAACCTACGGCACCGCGTGCCTTACGTGGCACATCAAGCAATTTCCAATGGCACGCAGCCGCAAATGACATCACAAAGTTCAAACCAATAACTACTATAACGCAAAGAATATATTCATCTGTTTCAAAACTGCTCACTAGTTGGACTCCCATTAATAATAAAAACTTTAAAAAATACTTTATTTCTATTAATGGGGTTTACATATTATTGTATATATTACTATATAAAATATATTGTAGAACAGGTATATTGACCTCGACTTGTACAGCGAAAGGTTGCCGACCCCTGCATTGAACTAGAGTCTCTTTAAAACCATATCTATTACAAAGTTTTAATATATACTAAAGTATACATACTATATTTTACTATATAAAATATATTGTTTGAACAGGTATATTGACCTTGACTTGTATAAAAATACGTATGCTGTTGGCACACTGAATGATTTTAAAACCCTAAGTCAGCACATAGTCAGCAAATGGCTGCTGACCCCTGCAGTTGGCTATTATAATTTATAAGCGTGCATTTTAAGTCCTTTTAAATCCTGTTAAATAACATTTCCTTCTATGAATTAACAAAGACTCAGTTGTGGAGAGCCATGACTGGCAGCATCCTGAACGAAATGCGTAACATGTAAACATTTTCCACTTTGTCATGCAATTTCTCCAATATGTTCTTCATATATATATATATATATATATATCATTCAATTTCTGATGATTCAAAATTCGTAAACAATTATATTGACCACACCGCAACATGTCTGACAAGAAGACTCACACTTCACTTTTCTGATCATAGCTCAAGTAGGTCTCATTTAACTTCTCATGGAAACCTAATGGACCATATTCGCAACATACTTGTTGGCAATGAAAATATAATACCATCGTCTACATGTAAAAAAAGGCCAAAATAATGGAAGCCTTATTAATAAAAACAAAAAACAAAACTCAATAATAACATCTATGAACATGGACACAGTATTTTAACTGTGTTATGAACATAAAACATTCTATAATACTAAATACATACATACAAAAATCTATTTACAGTTAAACATTAATATATTTCATCTTTGAAAATGGGTAAATGTATAGCCGAAAGCACTCGGAAAAATATAACATTTGGACAGTTTTCGTATAATTTACCTACTGAAAAGAAAAAATTACAAGATCATATGAGAAATTATATAAAAAACTTAATCAAAGCACCTTGTCTGTCATATTTAATTAAGCATGCATAAAAGAAGGATTACTGTCTAAATGCACAATCTATCTATCTATCTATCTATCTATCTATCTCTCTATATATATATATATATATATATATATATATATATGAAAAGAGGCTAGCAATCGTCAGGTGGAAAGGAATAAATAAATGCTTATCTATTTTTGTATGTACGCATCTATGTCATATAGGAAGAAAATGCGTAATTACCGACGGCGAGGTTCGAGCGTGACAGTCCTGACTTATGTTTTCCACCAGGTGTATAAATAGAGGTGCCAGGCTACTGACTGCGGTGATTATTTAGTGACTATTAAGTGGAACTATCCAGTCGAATTAGAGTGAATTATCATGCGTCGATGATTTGGGGTTAGATTTAAGATTTACCGGACCTTAAAACCGAGACGCGCTACTAACAAGGTATTCCCTGAAATGGTTAATTATCTTTGGTTGACTTTTACTTCTTTGTTCTTGTTAAGTATATATTTGTTGTTGTAATTAAATACTGATTTATTTTTACATTGAAATCTTGAGTTATACTTAATCATTAACGGCCACCGCATCACAAATATCTATCTTTTATATATATATATATATATATATATATATATATATATATATATATATATATATATAAAAGAAATAATCATACATAGAATCAATCAGCAATATTAATGCGATTAATGGCGAAATCACTTCGCTAGTAGAAATTAATGTATGCAATAAAAAATGTTAATCCATTGAATGATGTGATCCTCATTTATAAAACTGTTGTCAGATGTTTCTAGTGTATATTTTTTTAAGTTAAGCAAGTACTTTCGAAGATCCATGTCTTTATCATCAGGCTGTAATTTTTTTCCTTTAAAGGTAAAACTTTATTTTATATATAAAATATATGCTGCCTATATATATATATATATATATATATATATATATATATATATATATGCGTATACATATATATATATATATTGAAATATTGATATACATATATATGCGTGTGTGTGTGCGCGCGCGCTCGCGAGTGTGCGTCTGTTCAAATGAATATGTGTTAATATTCTTGCATTAAATTTGCTTCTATATAAAAGAAAAATACCTATATACGAATAATACGCTAACACAGAGAAAAACCTCTTTAATTTCTTCTGCTGTTATCCTTTATTTCTCTGAAAGATCGACGCCTTCATCGAATTTCAAAGACACAGAACCCTAACCATGACCGATTTTGTTTAAAAAGGGATCAAAATGGCTTCCTCTTCACACATGGAGGTGGGATCAAAGGCAAGTTGAATGAATTAATCACAGGTTGAATGACTTTAAAGCGAAGACGAGACAAAGCGCAGGGATTTTTTATTTATATTTAAAAGGGAGAATTTATTATTTTCGTTCCGGAAGATACGGGTAAGAACTGAAACATGTCAAGCAATATATAATAAATAAATGAAAAGAAAGAACGTTAGTGTTCAATAGTTTCTAAGTACTTCCGCACGGCAACAATAAAGATTCCTTGAATGTCGACAACGGAAACGTATAACGCGAAAAGGTAAATAAAAACTGGCGGTTTCATGGGTAAATAAAACTCATGGAGGCTTACATCAAATAAATGGGAACTGGTATAGCGACTGCAGAGTAGTAAACAAATTCATAGTAAGGGATATAGCCATGGAAGCTATAAACAAACTCTGGTTCAGGAATTTTCTCCAAATCCCCGACACTTACATTATATATATATATCTCTTATATATATATATATATATATATATATATATATATATGAAAATATTATTTATCTTTTAAATATCAATTTTACCCGGACATCGATGTTTTTTGGTACAATTTCCAGTCTTCAGGGGTTGTGGCTGGTATTTCCAATTTTTTCCCTTGATAAAAATTCTCGGATTAATAAAAATTGGTTCTAATATACAAGGGGATTGAAACGTAAAGAGAAAAATGGAAAAAAATGAAAAGAAATATATACACTAAAATATATATATATTATATACTAAATATATATATATATATAATATATATATATATATGCATATATATAAATAAATATATATATATATATATATATATATATACATACTAGTATATATATACATATATACTATATATATATATGTGTGTGTGTGTGTGTACAAGTATAGGATTGGTGTATACAGAATAAATTCCAATAACCAACAAATACTATTCATAAAGGAGTGCTCAATACAGAGTAGATCAAATATAATTATTTATTCGAAAATTATAACATAAATATGTTATAAAATCACTACAAAAATGGCCATTTTGTTTCAACACTTCTGGTGTCTTATCAAGTGTTGGTGTTGAATGTAGAATGAAAAATACCCTTTATTCTACATTCAACACGATCGCTTGATAAGACACCAGAAATGTTGAAACGAAATGGCTATTTTTGTAGTGATTTCATAACATATTTATGTTATAATTTTCGAATAAATAATTATATATATATATATATATATATATATATATATATATATATATATGAAGAAATATAGTCTTAAGGTGTCATATATTTATGGGATAAGGATATAGAGCGTGTGTAAATATAAAAAGTGAACATAGATGTTTGAACATGATCGACAGTCTGTTTGATGCTAGATCCAATCGTCAGTCCTGACGATTGTTCACATCAAATGTTCACTTTTTATATTTTATATATATATATAAACTATATACATTAGTATATATATATATATATATATATATATATATATATATATATATTATTTAAGTTACTTCCAAGGAGGATGAAATTTTTTCCTCCTACTACCCTCCTATTCCTATATATCATTTCCGTTAAGTTAACCATCTAATTAGGTCACGGTTCGGTCACTCCTCCTACCCCAATATAAAGCATGCTTAAGAGAAATATGAAATTAACCCCTCCCTGTACTTGTCTCGTTAACTACAACTATCATCCTCCCTGTTAAATTACAAAAATTACACTACCCATCAATTTCTAATCCCATTTTTCCTTTCATTTCGTTGTTGGAATTGTTACCTGATGATCCGAAATCCTTTAAAAAGGATTTTGGTGAAATAAATTATTGTAATGGTACCTTAAAGTGGTCTGTTTTTCATTAATTATATATATATATATATATATATATATATATATATATATATATATATATATATATGTATATATATATATATATATATATATATATATATATATATATATATATATTTACCCACTGTCTGTCTGTTTTTACAGTTTTGGAGACCCCCATAACCATATATATATATACTGAAGCTACATTACCCAGTTTACTTGGATAATTATATTTCATTTTGATCAACGGTAGCCCCCCTCCCACTAGGCACCACCTGCACTCCCCACTGAAAACTTTTTCATTTGATATAAATTTAAATTTTTTATAAATTTAAATTTGAAAAATGGAATGACTCCTACTGTACTTGAATAAGTATATTTCATTGTGATCAAAGGTGATCTCCGGGGGTCACAAATGCCTCCCCCCACTGAAATTGTTTTCCTTTTGGTTTAAATTAAATATAAATTTGAACAAAGAAATGACTCCTATCCAAAATATAGAAGGAGAAATCCAGAATATTGAGGTCATATTGAGGTCATAGATCAAAATGAGACAATATGGATATGAAGCTGTGCAAGAAATCACCAATTAGTGGGTAGTGCCTTACAATCCATATTTGTTGCGATAATTCAACTCACATATCAATTTTGAAATCTGTTCATCAATTCATTTAATCAACTATTGTATCAAATGCATATCAAAGGGGTCTCATCAAGTTGTTTTTGCACAAACACCCAACTGATATATTTTTTCTTTTGATTTAATTTAAATTTAAATTTGAAAAGAGAATGACTCCTATCCAAAATATAGAAGGAAAAAGCCAGAAGATGGAGGTTACATCAACAAGATTATTGAGTAACATTAAAATGCATCAGGGGCTTTGAATAAGGTTATATATATATATATATATATATATATATATATATATATATATATATATATATATATATTATTTTAAGACATTTTATGTTTATGCATTCTTTTATAGATACAAATATTTAAGTAAATGCTCTCTTTTATAACAAACAGTATTAAACAACATTTACCGGCCTGAATGTACGAGAAATTTTCACAGAAAATATTCGTCCTCCGTGAAAATTTCTTGGACATTCAGGCGGGGAAATGTTGTTATTACTGTTTATTATAAAACAGAGCATTTACCTAAATATTTGTATCTATAAAAAAGAATATATAAAGAAAAAATATCTTATAATAATTGTTGAACTTTTTCCATTTCATAATGTGATATATATATATATATATATATATATACATATATATATATATATATTACTTTTAAATTTTTTTATATATATATATATATATATATATATATATATATATATATATATAAATAATAGGTAACAAATCCGTTGGTATATAATCCAAGCGGATCCTAGTAATATAAAATATTAAAATTTATCCAAAAAAAAGAGCTCAATGTATTTATTATTACAGAGCAAATAATTAATAATCTTCCAAAATTCCCTCATATGGGAATAGCCTATTTCGGCAGACGAAGATATCGGTCTTCTGTCTCATCAACCCCGACGTGGACTGACTTCGCGCTAGAAATAGAAATTTAACTGTGAAAGCTAAAAAAAAAAAAAAAAAAGCGCCCTTCTGAAAACTAATACAGAATTGATCCATTCCAATGTTTCAGTCTAATGAAAAGCACGTGACAGGTGTTAGGGAAGGGTGGAAGATATTTGTCTTAAAGGGAAGAAGTTTTATGTTATTAAATCCGAATATTAACCGTATGACATTAATTTGGGGATTATATGAAGAATGAAATATTAATTTAAAATTAAAAGAGGAATAAAAAGGGGGTCTAAAAATAACTTTAAAATATAAAGATAAAAAGCATATAATGGATTAATAGAAAGAAATTAGGGAAGAATCTTAGAGTAGGGAAAAGTCTATAAATTATAAATAATATAGTGTAAAGAAGTTATAAAGGGGGAAACAGAAATTAAAAATAGTTATACTTTTATTAGTGTGTGTAATGAATGCACGGCTGCAATTTTCGACGGATTTGCACCAAAATTTACATGCACATGCTCCAAGTTAGCGAGAAGGCCAAGAACGACTTTACATTTCCCAACTTCTATCGATAGTGGAAATAATCGATTTTGTCATGCTTCTACGGCAGTTTTCATGTAGTTTGCGGCCATTTTCTACTGGCAAGTGTGAGAGCCTATAGCTAGCTGCCAAGAATGGGCATGAAGATTCTATTGGCCAGCATGAGAGCCAACAGCTGACTGACATGAATGTTAACTAGCATGCTAGCATGCAAAAAAATCGATAGCTACATTCGTCACAAGTGGGAAAAATTTAAATCTGCATGGCACTTTACTCCAATTGATTCATTCGCTTGCTTAAATTCAACGTTGATTCTGATTCCGCAGAACTGGGTTGGGAGTGAAAATGTATTTGTTGTTAACATTCTTTTTTCATTCGGTTTTTCCAGTTACGAGTCCTTTTTTTAAAGCTGATCGTTTTGTGTTCATTTTGTTTAGTTCTTTTTTCGTAACAGATTTAATGTTTAGTATAGAGCTTAGAAAAAAATCGCTGTGTGAGATAGGCAAGAAGTAAGGCATGTATCAACATCAGCACGGCAAAGGGCACTCCTTTAAAGGCAAAGAAGGGCAAAAATATTTTAAGTCAAGTGATAGCGATTGCTGTATGAGTCGTACGATTTTTGAATCAAGCACGGGCAACGCCGGGCCATGCTGCTAGTTAGTAATACTTTCGACATTTGAAGAGTTAAAGGGGAGTGAATATTATAGAAGTATAGTAGCTAATTAACTTAAACCTATATTGCAGAAATTAGAATTTGTTTTTATGTCGACATTTTAACACTAATTCATTCCTTTGATTCTATAGTTGTCTTTGATTATTGTATTTTATTATTCTGATTTGTTTTTCTAAATGTAAGTTACACCTATCTCGAAGAAGAATATGACGAGTAAGTACGCGACCTATAATTTTCCAAATTTCGTTAAAAGGAAAGCGAAAGTGAAAGAAAACGAGAAATAATATAGTGTAAAGAGGTTATAAACGGGGGATATAACAATTAGAATTAGTTATACTTTCCCTTGTCTTGTGTCTGTCGTCTGACTGAAACATTGAAATGGATAAATTCTGGATTAGTTTTTCGACGGTTGTTTTTTTTATTGTTTTTTAGCTTTCACAGTTAAATTTCTATTTCTGACACGAACTCAGTCTAAACCGGGGTTGATAAGACAGATGACCGGTGTTTTCGTCTCCCGAAATAGGCAATCCTCATATGAGGTAATTTTGGATTTTAGTGTTTATATATATATATATATATATATATATATATATATATATATATATACTACAATTCAATTTTTGAAGCTGGCCCCAAAAGTAGGTGTTTTGTACTTTAAATAAGAGAAAATTATTCTACATAATATCTCATGAAGTGACAGGTGATTTTTTTTATTAGAAATTTTATTTTGACAAAAAATTAAGAAAGCATTTTATGATTAAATTTTGCTCACGTCAAAATATCCTCCTTTATCCTTGATTGCTGCAACACAATCTTTTTGCAAAAAGTTTCTCAAAGCAAAAAAGTTTGATTCATTCCATTCTTTTTCAATGACTCTAAGAGATCTTTTTCATTTTTTGATTTTTTTTTTGTATTGAAAATTTAACTCTTCTGCCAAGTTCATCCCATGCTAATTATGGGGCTCGCTTCAAACTTTTTGAACTGTAGTTTGATATATATATATATATATATATATATATATATATATATATATATATATATATAAATGGTGGTACTCGCTTGGAAAAAACCTTGAATAGTTCGACTTGTAGTAGAACAAATCGGGACCCAAGGAAAAATGAGGAATAAAAAAAGAAAGAACCAAGACCATTAAACTAAGGCGAAAACAATTGTCCAGAGTTCAAGCCCAAACCTAAGATAATCCTAAGGAGTCAGGCAAACCTACCAAGGTTTCACCTGAACAGATATATATAACAATGTCACATACTAAAGAAAGGTAGAACGCATATCACAGCCGAACTTTACTTGAAGACTTCCAGCAGCAGCAAGAAATAAAACGGATAACGTACGCAACTAGAAGGGAGAATATTGGCAATTGTTTATTGCGGCATACCAAACATTTGTACGTCACCTACTTTGGATTGTCATAATAATCCTTTTTCCGGCAGCGAATATTGCAGTAAGGATTTTTTTCACAATGATTTTCCTTATAAAACTGTTACTATTTAACCCATAACTGGGGGAGAAGATGGATTCATACATTTCCCAAGGATAACTGTGTTAATGTAACGAATCCGACTGGAATTCGAATTCCATTACTCCACCCACGTAATCACGATGTTGCTTTCCACACTACATTAAACAGACGGTTAGGAAGGAAACTCCCATCAATGTTTGAAAGTGTGATAACAGTCCTGATAAATATATTTAGAGAGAAAAATGTTATAAATTCTAGCCGACAGTGACGATATTTGATCAATGAATGCCTAATGTTTCCTTATAAGGAAACGGCTATTCTTACCGTTACCATAACCAGAGGACAGCAGTCTACCATAGAAGCAAGACAGCTGAATTTAAACGACACATCATCGACTAAAGAGCTACTCCATAATAGCCAAAGTGTCTGAGAACGAACAAGTTTATTCTTTAGAAATGTTCATACCGACACGTTAATATTGCGTAATAGTACTGTAGTTATTTTTCTTAATGCTCGGAGTAAAGGTGTTAATGATTCAGAATCACACAGATACATAAACAGAACGCAAAAAAATACCATTTATATGTAAGAGCATTTTCTCTTTTCAACAAAGTATTTTTATGCCTGACCTACATTTGAAAATCTGACGCAAAAAAGTCAACACTTCGCTTGTTTGTGTAATTAATAATTGCGATAATTACGACAGAGTCAGTAATGGAATGGAAGCCTTTCAAATGCGCTGGCTGGGAGTGATGGCAAAAAGTTTTCTAGAAGAAGAATAGACATTTGAAAAAAAAAAAGTTAATTCTGACTGGTAAATATTTATTATGTTCCATCAGTTTTGTTATATTGGGGATTCGTAAATAATCCTATACACTCATTAATATATATTAGTTTATTAATATATATGAAGAAATATAGTCTTAAAGTGTGCTATATTTATGGGATAAAGTGCTCGATATCAGAGATAAAGCGTGTGTAAATATAAAAGTGAACATAGAAGTCAACACTTAGAGGCGACAGTCTGTTTCATGCTATATGCAATCGTCAGGCCACGTGTGCTGTTATTTTTCTCGGCTATTTATACATATACGGGTCAGTGGTGCCTTGTGGGTAGTCTAATGGCGGTTATTTTACCGGAAGTCGTTGTTTTAAAAAAAATGTTTATATCACTTATTTAATAGTTTTTTTTTTTGTTTGAGAATTTAATTAAAGCTATTTGTTCCGTTTGGGGGTTGGTTGTTGTAGTTTTATTCTAACTATTATTTTGGCAGGAACAGTTTTTAAATTGTGTTTATTTGGGTTGATTATCTTTATTTGTTTTTTCTAACGGTAACTTTATCGGGATTGGTTTGTTTATTTATTTACTTGGATGAATTTAGGTCAATTTATTTTACTTCTATATTTTCTCGTTTCGGTTTTCAATAACAGCACACGTGGCCTAACGATTGCATATAGCATGAAACAGACTGTCGCCTCTAAGTGTTGACTTCTATGTTCACTTTATATATATATATATATATATATTAGTTTATTAATATATATATATACATATATTAGTTTATTAATATATATATATATATTAGCTTATTAATATATATATATATATATTAGTTTATTAATATATATATATTAGTTTATTAATATATATATATATATATTACTTATTAATATATATATATATTAGCTTATTAATATATATATATATTAGCTTATTATATATATATATATATATATATATATATATAACCTAATATATATTAGTGAGTGTATAGGATTAATATCTTTCTATCTATCTATCCTTAACCCTGTTTCTATCTCTCTGTCTATCGCTTCTCTTTTGTTTTTCTGTCTATTCGTTCTTCTCTCTCTTTACATCACACACACCCAACGCACACACAAAACACACACACACACATATGCACACACACACACACACACAAAATATATATATATGTATGTGTTTGTGTGACAAAGAGACAAAAAAGACAAAGAGAGGTAGTAACGGAGCGATAGACAAAGATATAGACAGACAGATACAGAGAGAGATAGAAACAGGGTTAAGGATAGTTAGATAGACATTAATAAATTACTAATATATATATATATATATATATATATATATATATATATATATATATATATATATATATATATATATATATATATATATATAAAATTGGAATGCAACTGAAGTTTCTAAGAATATTTATTTGGATTAACTTTAACGGTGTTATCTTAGAATATTTTTTCCAGTTCCATGATTTTCAAAAGTTAAATTGAAATGAACAGGCATGTGGTTATGCCAAGTTATGCACTTTATTCAACAAAAAAGTTCAGATGACTGTCTGTTTAAAATGCAGTCTGATTAGTTAATTATGATTATCTGATTAAGCATTGCCATTTTTGCGTCAAATTTGATGATCCTAAAATTTTGTTGTCAAAAATGTAAACGTCATACATAGTTCAATGAATATCGATTAGTTGATAAGAAAGTGTAAAGTAGTTCAAATGTCAGGAATTCTATTTTATTAGACATTTTCAATGTACAAGGTTTAATTGGTATCTCTCTCTCTCTCCCTCTCTCATTCCCTCTCTCTCCCTCTTTTTCCCTCACTCTTTCACTATCTCTCCCTCCCTCTCCATCTCTCTCCCTCTCTCTTTCCCTCTCTCCCTATTCTGTCCCTCTCTCTCACACTCTCTCCCTCTCTCTTTCCCTCTCTCCCTATTCTGTCCCTCTCTCTTTCCCTCTCTATCTCCCTCTCTTTCCCTCTCTCCCTATTCTGTTCCTCTCTCTTTCCCTCTCTATCTTCCTCTCTCTTTCCCTCTCTCCCTATTCTGTCCCTCTCTCTTTCCCTCTCTATCTCCCTCTCTCTTCCTTTCTCCCTCTCCCTTTCTCCCTCTCTTTTCCCCTCTCTCTTTCCCTCTCCCTCTCTCTCCCTCTATCTCTCCCTCTCTCCTTCTCTGTCCTTCTCTTTCCCTCTCTCCCTCCATATCTCCCCCCTCTCTCTCTCTGGAAATAGCTATAGTGTTTCCTATCATGTCGGAATGTGCAAGATAATAAAACATCGAATAAAAACGATATTTTCACTATCTCTCCCTACCTCTCCATCTCTCTCCCTCTCTCTTTCCCTCTCTCCCTATTCTGTTCCTCTCTCTCACACTCTCTCCCTCTCTCTTTCCCTCTCTCTTCCCTCTCTCCCTATTCTGTCCCTCTCTCTTTCCCTCTCTATCTCCCTCTCTCTTCCTTTCTCCCTCTCTTTTTCCCTCTCTCTTTCCCTCTCTCACTCTCTCTCCTTCTCTCTCCTTCTCTCTCCCTCTCCCCTTCTCTCTCCCTCTCTCTCCCTCTCTCTTTCCCTCTTCCCTCCATATCTCCCCCCTCTCTCTCTCTCTGGAAATAGCTATAGTGTTTCCTATTATGTCGGAATGTGCAAGATAATAAAACAAAATAAAAACAGTAATAGTAATAATAATGATGATGACAGAAAAATAAACAAGAATTGTACATGAGTGGCAAGGACCCATCGTTGTTAAGTCCCATGGCAAATCAATAGATGATCCTTTATTTATTTTACACAGAAGTAAATATTCGACAGGAATAGACGATTTGACTTGATTTGTGATAAACATTTGACCTTTAACAAACCAATATATTATATTGCTAAGAAAAGAGCCATGTCTCTACTTTACAGGCATTATATTAACGATGTCCCCTTTCTGGGAAATGACATTGTGAGATGAGATTAATGACTCGTATTCCATTTTTTCTTTTTTTCTTTACTCTAAAATAGACCAGAAAATTTATTTTGAAAATTGTGTCATTAACCGATTTTTATATTTGCATCGACAAAGAATTAAAATTTGCATCACGCTCTTGGCTCTAGGGAAATTATTAATACGAACAATAGATTCATTTAAGGACAATATGTCCAGTGCTATAAATAAAAATCCAGAAAATCACACAGATAAAAAGATATGTGAAAAATATTTTGGTCTGGATATCTTGCTTTCGGTTATGGCTGAACTTCAACGACTTCTATTTAAAAATGACCAGCTCTAATCTGGGATTATTTAACAGAAATATTGTTTTTCAGCTCCTGTGACTTTTCGTATAGAAATAATTCATTAATTTCTTTTATTTATTTATTTTTTTCATTTTACGTTGTGATAATTAAAATATTGTTCAAAATCTGTCTTCATAATTTTATGGACTAATAGATTCGTTTAATAAAAAGATATTTTTAACATGACCTGTGAAACAACAATGAAAAAGCAGTGGAAAATGACAGAGTTTGTAGAAAGAAAGAAAGAAAGAAAGAAAGAAACAAACAAACAAACAAACAAACAAACAAACAAACAAACAAACAAACAAAGAATTAATCAAACGTAAGACAGAAAGAAATATTTTTAACATGACCTGTGAAAGAACAAAGAAAAAAACATAATTTGCGGTAAGAAAGAAAGAAAGAAAGAAAGAAAGAAAGAAAGAAAGAATTATTCAAACGTAAGACAGAAAGAGATAATGAAAGAAAGGAAGAATCCAAAATAAGGAACTGATAAAAAGAAAAAAAACAAAAGAAAGAATTGATTAAACAACAGAAACAAAGAACTGGTCAAAAGACAAAGAAGAAAGAAAAACGATCAATCAAGAATAAATGAATGAATTGATCAATACAAAAAAAAAAAAAAGAAATCAAGAAAAAAAACGTCGAAGAAATCAGAGAGAATAAAATTGTGAAAATAAAAGAAAGAAAAAAAGGAAATAAAAAAAAGCAAGTGAATGAATTGATCAGAACTTGATCTGTGTTTTCCATTTGTTTTCGTTCGTATCTCGTGTCGTTTTGCGCTTTCTTACGAGTGAACAGGAATTGAAATAAGAGGCAACTCAACTTCAGCAGTTCCATTTAAAATAAAATCTGCTCTGCCAACAACAGAAAGGAACAACAACAACACTCAAAAGTGTACGGTGTTCATTATGAAGAAATATTTTTTAAAAATTGACGGGTAATAAAATATTGAAAAATATTTAGGCCTTATAGGATAAAAGGGAGTAAAAGAAAATAATGTGATTGGAGAGAAAAGAAATCGTAGACGAAGAAATAAGATTTAGTAAAAGTAAGAATGGCGATTATGGCGGACGAGAATGAAAGATGAAGAGATTTTTAGATGAAAAGGGTAGAACATTATATAGAAAAGGAAAGAGAATGAAAATAAATATTAGATGGTAGTGAGAGAATTTAGAAGAAGAAGAAGAGGCGGAAGAAGAAGAGGAGGGGAGGAGGAAGAAGAACATGAGGAGGAGGAAGAGGAACAAGAAAAAGAGGAGGAGGAACAAGAAAAAGAAGAGCTGAGCTTTCGTAGTGATGGTAAAAAAAGAAAGAAAGAAATACAGAATACTGGTAATAATTACTAGAAGTAGAAGAAAAAATAAACAAAGAATATACTATAAGTGGATGAAGAAGAAGAAGAAGAAGAAGAAGAAGAAGAAGAAGAAGAAGAAGAAGAAGAAGAAGAAGAAGAAAGGCTGAGCTTTCGTAGTAGTGGTGGGAAAGAAAGAAAGAAAGAAAGAAAGAAAGAAAGAAAGAAAGAAAGAAAGAAAGAAAGAAAAAGGAAAAAAGAAAGAAAGAATATACTATAAGTTAATGTAGAAGAAGAAGAAGAAGAAGAAGAAGAAGAAGAAGAAGAAGAAGAAGAAGAAGAAGAAAATAGTCTGAGCTTTCGTAGTAGTGGTGAGAAAGAAAGAAAGAAAGAAAGAAAGAAAGAAAGAAAGAAAGAAAGAATCAAGGTATTAAAAACAAGTATTTGAATAAAAAATCGAACAACCTTGAAAATAACAATTTTAACAAATCCGACAAGAGAAAATAGGGAAGAAAAAAAAAAAAAAAAAAAAAACGAAAAGAAACCGAATCAAAAAGACCGTTCTCTGATGTTACGGGGAGGGACGTCGATAGCAGGACATTTTGCTACAAGATCAAACGCTCAGGTAATGAATGAAGTCAAACGGAGGCAAAAGACAGCATCAAATTAATTAAAATGTTCGTCAGAGGATGATACACTCGACTCACTGATTGCAACATAATAGGCCTTTTTTTATCTCCTGTCATTTAACTTGGGTCTTTATTTTATTTTCTTTCTTTTCCATTTGCGGTTCGTTTTATTTCCATCTATTTGTTTACTGAGTGTTACTACGTAATAGAGTTGTTTGACTCCTAAGTCGAGGTGTCGAATACGCATGCGTAATGATTGCTTCTTTTCCTTATATCTGAATTGTAGCAGATGTTTTTTGCCGCTAGTGTATTCTTCAGTGTATTATACGCTTTCTTCATATCCATATATGGATAAATAAGCTCTTACGTACACAAATTTTATAAGTTATTTTCAAATATACGTATAAACATACGCACACATACTCAATCAATCAGAGACAGTTAAAAAGATTGTTTTCTGCTGAATTTTGTTTCACGTATAGTGTTAACCTTGATCACTTCCACCCGGTGTAATGATTAGCTAGCTCACGCGATACTTACTTGGAGCTCCATACTTTCGGCCTTGTGTCACATCAAAGCTACCCTAAGTAAATCACTATAGAGCCAACACTGACTTTTTTTTTTTACGTGAATTTTAACAACTCTATAAAAAATATGTGTACAGACAGTCCGGGGTATGACGATAAACTAAAACCGGCAGCAAAGATCGAGGGATTTGAGTTTTTGACGAGCGTTAAAAATCTCTTAATTGCTGTTGTTTCCAGGCCCACCCTGATCCGGGGTAGCAGCACTTGTTAGGGTAAAAGCTATGGGAAAACTGAACCCCCAAACAAAGACAAATCACTATAAAAATATAAAAATATATTTTTTATATAAAAAATACTGGCCATATATTTTTATATCAACAAAATACCAACAATACATTTTATCTGTTGTTGTAGGCGTCCAATTACGGTCAAAATGTTTTTAGTTGGAGCCATAAAATTGTGTCCAAAACATTTAGATTTTGACATTAAATAACCCATAGAGTTGTTGATATGCCGCTGAATAAAATCAATTAACCAATAACCTGTCAATTGTGAAATCAGTCACCGATTTTATACCTATTCAATAATATTACCTGTGTATAGTGCTACGCCTTTTTTGCGTAAAAAATATCACGCACGATGATCGAGTATATACGATATATTTTTTTTATGTTTCTGTACTTAAAAGGATTTACGGAGGATAAATGGATAGCGGCTCGGATTGAGGAATCGGAGAGCCGAGTTCGAATTCAGTCGGGGTTACATTCACTTACATCCTAATCCCTTTGAGAAAGGTATGAATCCTTTTTACCCCCAGCTATGGGTAAACAGGGGGACAGACTGGTTACTATAACTATTTACCCGCTGCCCCACGCAGCAAGATATGGCACAAGGCCGAGTTTAAAGTGGGGTATCCGAGCCCGTAGGCTCGGGCAAAAATTCCCTACAGACCACGTAAAAACGGAGTCAGTTTCCCGAGACGAGACTCCGCTCCTCGGCAGAGCCTCGTCTGGTGGATACCCTCTGACATAAGCCACTGGTTACTATAGCCTTGGGTGGCAACCAGTCTGGAAGAAGGTAACTCTGAATTTAAAAACCGTCCAGGAGAGGGTTGGGCTCTGTCATGCTATCATGCCCCAGAAACATCACTTCTCCTGCGGTAGCAGTGCATGTGGTATCCCTACGACCCCGAGGGGTCACGGGATTCGCGATTGAGTTATAATTTAACCAAATAAGTTTACGGCAAGTATATAATTTCGCCGTTTGAAGGGTCACGTTTATTTTCACTTTGGTACGGTGTGGATGTGCAGATGGTGTAATTGATAATATCTCGGAATAAGACATCTCGAAGCGGAGTTTGAATTCCAATCGGGTTCCTTACTTTCACTTACGTGCAAATAACCTTGGGAAAGGTATGAATCCATTTTTCTCCCCGCACCTATGGGTTGAAGAGCAGGACAATAATCTTATTATTTTGGATAGAAAATCCGTCAAGCACAGAAACAAACGGCAACCTTCTGCCTGGTCAGTTATGAATAGAAAGAGCCGATATTGTCCAAGAATGTGTCACGCTTGGCACTAAACTGACGGCTGATTGTGTGTAATTGTTCAGGTAAAATAACGGCGTGGAAGAGGGAATTGGTGAACCGAGGTCAAATTTCGGGCTAGTCACTTTCGCACAAATAAATGAAAAAGGCATGAAACCGTCTTTTTCATCACATACAATTAGAGATTAAATAACACATTCTGATCTAGTATCTTGTCTACAGTCAATTTCTAACAGACGTGCTGTGGCTTCCCTTCGTCTTTTCTACAAATATTTTCATGGCAACTGCTCTGACGAGCTACTTCCACTGGTACCCCAACTTCATGAATTTAAGTGTGCTACTAGGATGGCACCTCGTTCTCCCCCTTTCACAGTCGAAACTGCTAAATGTAGCCGACTCTTCTACTCTAATAGCTTCATGTCTCGCAGCTCTTGCCTGTGGAACTCCCTCCCCTTTTCCTGTTTCCCTGATAGCTATAATCTCCAACTATTCAAATGTAATGTCAATTGACGTCTCCAGATGCCCTGATCTATTCCTTATCCTTCTCTTCGTCCTTTCCTCTATCACTCCCATTTGCTCTCGCTCCAACTCTCTGTAACCCCTTCCGTGCTAGTGGCTTCCCGCCTTGCTTGGGGTGAAACGCTTTAAAAAATATCATAGGCTGCCTTAACGATGGACAGTAGTTATAGCATCGTTTCTAGCAGGAAACGGACGGGGATGATCAGGAGAACGCTCACCCCACATGCTGGTTTGCCTCACTAGGGAATCTGGGGGCGGGTGTAGACCCTTTAAACTCTTGCCTTTTCTCTCCGTCTTCGCACCATTTTAAAAAAAAGTCACTGTCATTGTCAGAATTCCATGTTTACGGGCAAATCTGACGAGCAGACCTAGAACTCTGGCTCACGTCAGGTGCTTGTGCAGGAAACATTGAACAGCGCCGTATATATATCCAAGACACATTTCAAAGCGTTCTTCTGCTATTTTCGCAACAGCAATCAATGTCATGTTCCAGTAAGTTAATATCCGCCCATAAACTACTATTTAACGGAAACAGGCTCAAGACCTGTCTCCCATTGAACATGTATGCGTTAAGATGGGACAATGCGCCTGAATCGTTCAGTTAGCCTACGTACAGTTATTGCTGCATTGTGTCAACAGTTACAAGAGGCGGGGAATACTACATTACAAAATAGTATTTGTCATTCGGCAGTGCAGAGCTGTGTTTAAGTCCAAGGAGGATGTACTAGGGATCTGACAATTTGATGATACTCCTATTATGGGAGTAATCAGCTGTAGGTGTGATTATTTTGAGGGATCCAAACATATTACGACAAAATGGAATCTTGATTAAACGGGAAAACACACACAAACGCACACACGCACTCTCACATACCCTGTTTATACTCCTCTCCGATCTTTTTTAGCAGGAGTCCTGGTTTAACATTTGCTCCCTGTATAAGATTGTGTTTCCGATTCCATTGAAAGTCTTTTCCTTCTCTTTCACTTCTAGTAGCCCTTTGCGTCTTAGTGGTATTATCGCCTTCCTTGGAGTGAATGCTTATTTAAAAATATATGGAGTGAATGCTTATTAAAAAATATTTTATTAAAAATATTTTTTTACGCTATTTACTTTATTCGGACTATTGTCCTCATTCGAACTATTGTCCAGTGAGCGAAATAAAGGGTTCAGTTCTATATTCCAACCACCTGAAGAAGGCCGGAGCATACAACGGACGAAATGGCAACAAAGATGAGGATAATAGTCCGAATAATGTAAATAGTATGCATAATACCTCATCTCAGAAATATTAACAAATATTTTTTTTAATAAAAAAATATTAAAAAAAAATAGGTAAATTGAATTTTTAAATATGCGTTCACGCCAAGCAAGGCGGGAATGCCACTAGTACGCAGGGGCTTCCAGAGAGTGAAAGTGAGAGAAAAGTCTGGGTATAGGGGAGATTGAGAAAAGGATAAAAAAGAAAACGACATTCAAGGCATAAGATGTCGATTGACATTACATTTAAGTTTTTGAAGATTATAGTTGTCGGGCAGTGCGAGAAAAAGAAGCTGTCGCAGTAGAGGAGGCGGTTATATTTAACTGTTTCGACAAGCGGGCATTGAAATCGATTGATGTGACAGTCTGTTTCATGCTGAAACGCAATCGTCAGGCCATATGCAGTGTGTTTTTAATCGACTATTTATATACACTGATCCGTGAAGCATTGTGGGTAGTCTATTGTATTTTTCTAACGGTTATTTTGGTGGGCAGTAACGGTTATGTTTCGAATTATTCTCGGGGCTATTGCGTGGAAATAATTGTGGGTCTTGGTGCAGTTTTTTCTCTTTTTTTTTTTGCTATTTATAGCGTTGTTTGTTAACTCTTTAAATGTATTATTGATTATTTTATTGTTAGTTGTTATTACGCTTGTTTGTTTTTATGCATGCGTTCATGGTTTTTAAGTTGTTTATTATTTGCTTAATTTATTTACTTATTGATTGGTTTGGATTAATTATATTTTTCTTTATTTTTGCTTATTTTATTTTATTTTATTTGTTATTCTTGTTATATTTTAGTTTTCGATTTTTAGGTAACGTAATAAAAATTTGTTTTCGTGTCTGCCTTTTGAGATGAGTTCTGATTAGTTATTTAGTAGTTTGTCTTGGTCCGAGAAGGTGATTACAGCTATTTTCTCCTCCAGAGGGAGTTTGCAGTATTGAGATTTATTGTTGTAGTACTATTTCTTTTAGTCTACGGGGGTGAGGTAGACTGTTCTCGTTTCACTGCTCATGTCTCGGGATATCGTCTAGCTAACCTTCAAGGGATTCCGGAATGAACCCTTTATTTAATCTAAGGGGGTAGACTGTTAATTGATCCGGCTAACCTGCAGGGAATCCCGAAATTAACCCTTTATTTAATCTACGGGGGTAGTCTCTTTGTTGATCCGGCTAACCTTCAGGGGATCCCGAAATTAACCCTTTATTTAATCTACGGGGGTAGACTGTTTGTTGATCCGGCTAACCTGCAGGGGATCCCGAAATTAACCCTTTATTTAATCTACTGTTTGTTGATTCGGCTAACCTGCAGGGGAAATTAACCTTTATTTAACTACGGGGTTTGTTGATAACCCAGGGGATCCTAACCTGCTGCAGGGATCCCGAAATTAACCTTTATTTAATCTACGGGTAGGGTTTGTTGATTGATCCGGGATGCAATTATCCCGAAATTAACCCTCGGGGGTATTTAATCTACAGGGGAAATTAACCCTTTATTTAGACTGACTGTTTGTTGATTCGGCTAACCTGCAGGGGATCCCTGAAATTAACCCTTTATTTAATTACGGGGATAGTCTGTTTGTTGATCCGGCTAACCTTCAGGGGATCCTGTTTATTTAATCCGGGGATAGTCTGTTTGTTGATCCGGCTAACCTTCAGGGGATCCTGCTTTATTTAATCTAAGACTGTCGTTGATCCGGCTAACCTGCAGGGGGAATTAACCCTTTATTTAATCTACGGGTGACTGGATCCCTGAAATTCGGCTAACCCAGGGGATCCTGAAATTTTATTTAATCTACGGGGTAGACTGTTTGTTGATCCGGCTAACCCGCAGGGGATCCTGAAATTAACCCTTATTTAATTTAATCTAACCTGCAGGGGATCCCTAAATTAACCCTTTATTTAATCTACGGGGTAGACTGTTTGTTGTTTGCGGGGATTGATCCTACGGGGGACTGTTTGTTGATCCGGCTAACCTGCAGGGGATCCCGAAATTAACCCTTTATTTAATCTACGGGGGTAGACTGTTTGTTGATCCGGCTAACCTGCAGGGGATCCCGAAATTAACCCTTTATTTAATCTACGGGGGTAGACTGTTTGTTGATTCGGCTAACCTGCAGGGGATCCCGAAATTAACCCTTTATTTAATAGACTGTTTGTTGACTAACCTGCAGGGGATCCCGAAATTAACCCCTTTATTTAATACACGGGGTAGACTGTTTGTTGATCCGGCTAACCTGCAGGGGATCCCGAAATTAACCCTTTATTTAATCTACGCAGGGGGAAATTAACCCTTTATTTAATCTTAGACTGTTTGTTGATAGACTGTTTGTTGATCCGGCTAACCTGCAGGGGATCCCGAAATTAACCCTTTATTTAATCTACGGGGGTAGACCGCTCTCGTTCCGCTGCTCAAGTCCGCTTCTAATTTTTAGTACTGCTCAGCTATTGCACGTGCGTGTTCACTCCGTCTATATACACACTGCAACCGCTACCGGCCCAGGGATTGAAATTTACATTACGGGACACTAGCCTAGTGAATCAGAGTGTTGGTTCATGAATAAGTCGAAATAGTAATTGCGTGTTCCTTGCATAATAGCTTATTCCGTACGAACATCTACATTGTGGGGCCAACCTCCAAGAGGATGCTTTCCCGATCACTATAATCTTAATCTGTTCTAGTCTAGGATTAACCGTTATCTTCCCTTCCTATCCGTATAAACTGCGTCTTAGTCTGCATGCATCTAACTCGAGGGGCCCCCGGGCCTTGTACAAGGTGAACCTCCCTGTAAAAAAAAAAAATAAATAATGACTCACACGGATAGAAACGAATGAGTAGGCGTTTGATTACCCCCCGGGGATTGGTCAGTTTGGACTTTATCTACTCATCAACATTAGAGGATTACAAAATATAATCAATCATAGAATATACCCCTCCCCTATTTCTATTTTTTTTTCTTTTCTGATGCTCACAGTCGGTGATGTCCTGTTCGGTAAGCTGAATGTTTCAGTTCTTCCTAAATCGTAGACAAAGAAACTGGGAAAGAACGAATTTGCATCTGTACGTCTCCTGCATTTCATTGTCAACAACAACTTGTCATTGGTTTTTATCGAGTTCATCATCTGTCAGGACGACAAGCGCGCAACTCTCTGCCTACCGTCAAATCCTGAGCTACCCAACGGCCTCAATTCTTTAACGTCTTCTATCGTTCGTCCCTAATCGCAAAGAATCTAAGCCAGTCAACCATTTTGCGGCCGCTGATAAGAATCTCATTATTTACGATAAACAAGGTCATCTGGCAGTGTCATATAAATAATCAAGCAAGAACACACAGCATATAGCCTGACGAGGCTTTCCTGACCACTACAATCTTAACCTGTTCTAGTCTAGGATTAACGGTTATCTTCCTTATATGTTCGCATAAAGTATGTCTCTTACCACTTATTCTTTCCACTCTCACAGCATACACCCTCAGTAACCCTCTATCTCGAGAGGCACAATGCATGTGTTTTATTTGTTTTTTTTTTACTTTTTCCAAATAATGACTGTGATAGCTGAAAATATATGAACTACGTAGAAACCTAGAAACCTTTAAAATTTAAGAAAATATTCTAAGAAGTCTAATATTTTATTGAATTTTAAGTACTATGGAAACTATAAAAATCTTACTTACTTGTAGAAATGTTACGAATAAATTTTTAAATTTACTCTAATTACCGCTTTTATTTTCTAATAATTTGGGCATGGGCGTCTGTATTTTAAAAATATTAGCACATTTGTACAGTCAAAAATCATTATTTTTAAAATACTGGTGATCGCTAAATTGTAGTAGGTTTTTCTATTTAGGAATAGTAAATACAGTTTTAATTTATTAACAATATTTCTTGCGTGCTACAAATTAATACAGAATTTTAGAAGATATAAAATTTACACATTATTCTAATTAAAATTTCTTGTGAACCTTCATTATTCATAAGAGCAATTAAAATATTTTCTAATTAAATAATTTCTTAGTTTTGTTGCATTTTTATTTTACGATTCAGGGTATATTTTATGTAACTGGAGGTCCTGTTTGACAAAAAAAAATGTGATTTAAATTTTCGGAGGACTTTTCCTAACTAATATAAACTGGAAGCGCTACAAAATAGTTATTCTTGAAGTTTTATAAAATAAGTGGGAGTACACTATTTACATTATTCGGACTATTGTCCTCATTTTTGTCGCCATATTTATTACAACGTTTCGAGTATTGAACTCACACTCTTTAAATATAAAGGGGAGACATGCCGCCTCCTTAAGGAAAGGTTGCAAGAACACCAGAAAGCTGTAACACGAGGGGAAGTGGAAAAATCAGGCGTGGCTGACCACATATAGAGACAAAAAAGGAGATCACCGCCCTCTGTGGGATCAGATTGAGAGCATAGACAAAGAAAACCATTGGAAAATTCGTAAACTTAAGGTATAAGCACATATGCTAGGCCACAAAAATCTCCTGAGCCGACCAAGCATAGAAATGAATACAATATGGGAACCTGTAATAATGAGTGCCAGAGAAAAGCGATAATAACAATAATTGCAATATCAGCTCTGGTAAAAACATGAAATGATAACAGCAAAAAATTTCAATATGAGCACTGGTAAAAAAATGAGTGCTGCGACATTAAGTTTATAATACCCAGAAATTCATACAGAGATGTCCTCAAAGACACATGTCACATGGCATAAAGGCGTTGGTTAGATCCAGTGACAGGACCCGAAGAGTGTGAGTTCAATACCCGGTTAAGGCAGTGGAGAACTTGGAGAGGGAAATTAACAGGAGATAACTGATAACTGATATCCATCAAACATAGCACGTGGAACTAGAACAGTCTACCCCAGTGAGTGAAATAAAGGGTTCAGTTCGACATTCCATCGACCTGAAGAAGGCCGGAGCGTACAACGGCCGGGACGTTGTAATAAATATGGCGACAAAGATGGGGACAATAGTCCGGATAATGTAAATAGTGTACATAATCCCTCATCTCAGAAATATAGACAGATACATAAGTGGGAGTGTGTGTGTGTGTGTCTCTCTCTCTCTCTCTCTCTGTGTGTGTGTGTGTCTCTCTCTCTCTCTCTCTCTCTCTGTGTGTGTGTGTTTAAGGAGGTACAGCTGTTAATTTTTTTTTTCTACCAAGAGTTTATAAAAAGAAAAGAAACGATTTAAAAATAATTTCCAGGTTTCATTATCTGATAATTATCTGATTTTTTCAAGAATTTCAAAATCAATGTGTTTTTTACCGGAAAAGACGCTGTAATTTCACAAATTTATTCAAATTTCACATATTAATATATGGCTTCATGTTGTCACCGGCGAAAAAAAAATTACCCAAAATTTTGAAGGATACAAAAAGGAATTTAAAAAAAATTGCATGAAGTAATTCCTTGGCATTTTTTCATCATGTATGCACAGTTTTTAGGGAATCTTTGGAGGTACCTATATGGATATTTTATAAAAGCTTCTAGGTAGCGCATTCCGACAAACGTTACGTGTGTGTGTGGGGGGGGGTTTGGCTCCTCCAGAGTTGGAATAAAAGACAAAACTCTGTGTAAGAAAAATGCGTTGGAAGTTCTTTTAGGATAAGAAGAGTAATAAATTGAATTACCTAATCAGAGCCGACGACCAAAGAGTGTTTGTTTGTTTTATGTATTTATTATTTGTTTTATTAGAGCCGTTGATGAATCAACTTAACCCGAGTAAATCTGTTTTTCTCTGTTAGCTTGTAAACTCAAATTGCGCTATTATTGGTGGGTTGCTAATATCATCGGAAGTATTAAGTATGATCCTGGTCCGAGGTATATTGTCGAAAATTGTGAGATTAACATATTTTCAACGCTTTTTACAGTTAATGAATCCTTTACCCTCATGATCAGATTGGCATTTATTAAATCGAAATTGTGTTCAAATGTCTTACAGTGAACCACAAGTGCATTTAAAGTGTTGGTATGCAGCATATCTCTGCGTTGTTCATATAGTATTTTTTAGGTCTCTTGATGTTTCACCGATGTACACTATTGAGCATTTTATACAATTTATTCTTTATATCCCTGCTTCTGTCTTCTTGTTGTTGTATCTCGTTTGGTACTAACTATGTTTCCTATTGTTTTAGTAGTGGTGTTGACAAATTTTAGGTTATGGTTGAATAAGATAGTTTCTATGTTGGTGTGTTATATTTTAGTAGTTAGAATTATTTCCTTGTTATTGTTTTACAAAAGGAATAATAGCACAATAGAGTATATGAGATAATAGAGAGAAAAGAGTTCTAATCGGAGTAGGCTCTCTTCCGTTCTCACATAGAAAACTCCTACAGTAATCCTCTACCTCAAGTGGCTCTTGGGCCTTATATAAGATGAATAATAGTAAAAAAAAAAAGGAATGCTTCATAGTTGACATGCTTACAAAATTAATTACTATTAAAATATTTCTTTATCTCTATCAGAACACCTGGACTATTCAAGCCAGGCCAGTCCCGACCAAAATCAGAAGTCAAATATAAAAAGGTTACTAGTTGTACTAGGAGGCATGTTGAAGTAATGGATAGCGGCTCGGATTGAGGAATCGGAGAGCCGAGTTCGAATTCCAGTCGAATCCATTACATTCACTTACGTGCCAATACCCTTGGGAAAAGTATGAATCCCGTTCTTCTCCTTCCAGCTATGGATAAATAACAGGACAGACCGGATTCTGTAGCCTTGGATGGCAATTGGTCTACTGCAGAAAGAAATGGCAACCTACTGCTTCGTCAGTCATGTATAGAAAGATACATGATCGCCTAAGCGTGTATCACGCATGACACACAACTGAGTTGTACTAGAATAATACATAAAAACTGCTCTATGTTAATGTATTTTTAAGACCAACAGAATTTTTGTCAAAAGTGTGCTAGCTAGATAATTAGAGCAACAACAGTCTCTAAATTAATCAGTAAATCTTCAGTATATCAATGACCGACTTCAGAGTTTCGTGAAAAAAGGCTCATTAAAATCAGAAGCTTCATTAAATCTATTAAATTATTATCACATATTATCTCCACAATACAACTACAAATCGTACACTCCAAATTTCAAAGAAAGAAAGAAAGAAAGAAAAGAAAGAAAGAAAGAAAGAAAGAGTGGAAACAAGAGAGGAAGGAGAGAAATAGTGAAGTATGAACAGTTGTAGATAGGGAAACAAGTTGTGATCGAATACAGCGAGTTAAACAAATACATACTCACTCATAGAGAAACGAATAGATAGATAGATAGATAGATAGATAGATAGATAGATAGATCTGAAGAGCTAAATTTGGTCCAATCAACACCTCTGATTATTATGGCAGAGAAAGCAAATTGTACTGAACTAGAGGAGGAGGATAAGTGAAGTGTAAAACTGTATGGAAGGTGGAGTGTCGGTGTTCGCTTCGTTGATTGGCTGCTGGTGAGGGTGATGGTCGTAGGCGGGATGTGGCTGGCGTATGGAGAGTTCTTTTTTTAATCCTTGGGTCAACCAGTACTTAAGAAGCCGACATACAACCGAAGGGTTTGTCTTCAGAAAGAATCTGTAAAGGCATTTTGCTTGATTTGCTTGCTACTTCATTTAATAAAAAATAATGGGGGCGAAGTAAACATGGCCTCGTCTTCTTGTAATTCTGTGGGTTTTTTTTTTCTTTTCTTTTCTTTTTTGTATTTGGTTTTTATTGCTCTTTTTATTTTGTTTGTTTTTCCCTATACGGCGTATTTCTTTCTTTACTATATGTGTTGTTTTTCCTTTTCTTGCTGATTCTTTGTTTTCTCGGGAGTGGGGGGTTGTCCTTGTTCTTTCTTTCCTTCTTTGTTTTTTTTTACCTTTCCTACACATTCCCGGCGTTTCTTTTTACGCTTGTTTTAGTTTCTTTCTTTCTTTCTTTCTTTCTTTCTTTCTTTCTTTCTTTCTTTCTTTCTTTCTTTCTCTTTAATTTTTCTTTCTTTTTTTATTCTCTTTGTTATTTTCATTTGTTTAACTATTTCTCTCTTTCTTTCAATATCCCTCTCTATCCCTATGCAAACACTCACGCACACACACACACACACACACACACACACACACACACACATATATATATATATATATATATATATATATATATATATATATATATATATATATGTTACCGTTTTGTTTCATACTTACATTTTTCTTTTCTTTTATTTGGAAAACATTATTTCATATTCTTTTTTCTGGTTTCTTCTCCATCTTTCTTCGTTCCTATCTATCTATCTATCTATCCCAGTCGCTATTCTCATCTCATCTATCTATCTATCTATCTATCTATCTATCTATCTATCTATTTGTTCTGTTCCTGATCGATCTATCTCTATCGTTCTATATATATCACATCTATTCATATCTATCTATCTATCTATCTCAGTTCATATCTATCTATCAATGTATCTAACATCTATTTATATCTATCTCTGTTTATATCTATCTATCTATCTATCTATCTATCTATTTATATCTATCTATCAATATATTCTTTTTTCTTTTCTTTTTTTCTCTACACATTAAATTCTTTTTTTATGTTATTTTTCCTTTGTCTTCCATGTTTTTATACATTTCTTTTTTCATTCTCAATTTTTTCCTTCATATTTTTTGTCTTTTTTCTGCAATTATCGTCCTTCTTTTATTCATTTTCTAAATTATTTCTTTTCTCTTTTCTGACATAACAAGATTCTTGGAATTTTCATTCCAAATTTTCCAGGCGTTTTTCCTGAAAATAATTTCCTACTTTCAGCCTTCTTTCTTTCTTTCTTTCTTTCTTTCTTTCTTTCTTTCTTTCTTTCTTTCTTTCTTTCTTTCTTTCCATTCATTAGAATTGTCACTATTTCCCTTTCTTTCCCAATAATCGTTTCTTTCTCTTCCCGTTCTTGTTTCCTCAACTTTTTCGTTTGAATCTTTCTTTTAACATTTCTTTTCTTTTCTTTTCTTTTCTTTTTGGGCGAATAGATTCGTTCTTTTCAAAATAATTTATTTCTCGCTTTTTATTGCAAATTTTTTTCCATATCCGCTTTTTTTCACATTACCTTTCTTTCATTTTTTAATTTTATTTCAGGCTTCTAAATATTTCTTGAAATATATTTTAGTCCTTCTTTTTTTTTTCATTTTATGTTTCAGGCTTCCTTTTATGTTTACATTTTCTTTCTTTTTTTCTTAATGTTTTTCTTTTGGCGTTTTTCATTTATTCTTTCTTTCTTTAATTTGGCTTACGTTTTTCTTTCGTTTCTGTCTTTCTTTTTAACTTTCAAAGCAAAGATAAAACATAAAGTGAAAAGAATTTTTTATTTTCTTTTTCTATTCTTTTTTCTCTTTTTCTTTTCTTTCTCTCGTTTTCTTTTTCTTTCTTCTGTTGTTTCTTTTCATAAGATTCTTTTTTTGATCTATTTTTCATTTTCCTCTCATGTCTTG
>CAHIKZ030000051.1:932500-945000 GCA_903632075.3 Acanthosepion pharaonis
CTACCTGGTAAAAGCTAGAATCGGTCTCCCCGAAACAGATAACATCAAGAAGTCACCTTTCTGACAAATTCACCATGGTGAGATTCGAACCTGGACAGAAAGCGAACGTCCGCATGTCCATTCCCCAATACATTAGAAGGAACAATCGGAATTAGGTATGATATGATAGAAACTATTTTATGATGTTCATGAACTAGTGAGTTAGCCCAAATGACTTGACTCACTTTATAGTCCACCAATAGAAGGTTAACCAATCAGAAGACGTAGAACATTCAATCCGTCGTGTATAAAGGCGGCCATTTTGTCTACTCTACCCGAATGTCCAGTGCCAGCTTGTCAGGCGAAGAAATAACAGAAGGATGAACTACGCTCTGCTACTTTTACCAAAATATCCACTGCTAACCTGAACAACGCTTTCCTACTGTCTTCGAAATATTCACTGCTAACCTCTGGATTCTATACTCGAAGACGACCGTCATCATGAACTACACTAGATACTACTGGATATAAGGTATATCTATGTGCCGTGTCCCTTCAGGACGTAGGCGATCATGGCTCTCCACAATTTCCTGTTCTTTGTTGTTTTTAATAAACTTTGTTTTTTCGTTATCTTTCCTAAACCTTTCTTCCGGCTTTCATTTTCTCAAGCCCATTCCTTTTCTTCTATGTGCCATTTCCCTTCATAGCGTAACCGATCATAGCTCTCCACAATTCCCTGTCTATTTTGGAACCATGTTTGCAATAAGGCATGTCTCAATGAATAATTTAGTAACTATTGTCATTTTATTTTCAATAGGCTTCCCTCATATTCACGACAAGATTATTAAAAGAAGAGGGAAAATTACCAGGTTGATACATATTCATTTATTTCGAGTACTTTCGACATTAGCACAATGTCATCATCAGGGTGTTTTTTTTTTTTTTGTTGTTGTTTTTTTGTTTTTTTCTAAGAAAAATTGTTGTGTTCCTCTGAAAGTTAAACTTTTTTAACCTTGAAGAGAAAAACTTTAAGGTTATCTACTGTGCGTTTTAAATTTCAGGATGTAAACGCCAGGGGAAGTAACTAAGGATAAAATGTCCATAGATCGATAAACAGATTCAAAACCGTGTGTTCAAGGAGAGTTTGTCTTCATTTAATGTTACTTTATCAACGATTAAGCCGTACATCTTTTTAATAATGTCCACAGAGGACAAGGCCATAAAGCCACTCAATGTGGACGTGGCAGCTTCTACTTGACATGTCCCAAATGTGAGCCTCATCCCTCTTGTGCTTCGGGGGCATTATTAAATAAACAGAATATATATATATATATATATATATATATATATATATATATATATATATATTTAAAAAATTATAACATAAGTATGTTATAACATCACTACAAAAATAGCCATTTTGTTTCTTACTTCTGGTGTCTTGTCAAGTGATGGTGTTGCAAGTGAAATAAAATTTTATAATAATAAATTTTACTTGCAACATCACTTGATAAGACACTCGAGGTGTTGAAACAAGATGCTTGTTATAATTTTTAAATAAATATTATTCGCTCTATAATGCATTGGGCACTTTTTAAAAATAGTGATTTTTTGATTACTGTAAAGTTTATTCCATCTACCAACCTTGTATTCTGTATATATATATATATATATATTGAAAAGAAGAGAGGTGCCGCAAACGTTTTTGGTTGTAATGTGGATTTATTTAGAAAAAATATTATGCTTTGTTTTACATAATTTTACTACGACACGTGTTTCTGGTCTCTTGACCGTCTTCAGGGTAAAAGTGGAATTTTACATAATTAAAAATAATTAATTTTTCTTCATGTTCAATGTGAAATGTTCTCGATATGAGACATTCTGTTTGTGTGTTGGCAAATCCGAATTTTCTTTCCAGAATTGTCAATGAAGAGTTCTGCGCGAAGGGTCATAAAACAATTAAGGTTTGTCCAGCGAGTAGTTATCAGCATTTAATCTTTTAATGTTTTAGTGACCTCTATGTGCTCTTGGATCTGTTTCTATTTTGGCGTGTTCCTGTCAGCATGCGTGTATATATGCGTGCGTATATATGTGTGTGTGTGTGTGTGTGTGTGTGTGTGGATACATGGATAGATAGTTATATAGATAGAAAAAACCGTGAGTTTAATAAAGATTTTGCCTTTATTTACCGCCAATTTATTAACGGTGAAGCCTAACTATTTTTTACTAATGTTAAAACAAGGCCCCAAAGCACCTCAATACAGAAGACTATTTAATTATGTATGTGATTTGAATATCAGAGGAAAGATGTAAGCGAGGACTTTGAGGATAGCCTTGACTTGATTCCTGACTTATTCGAATAAATATCCACTCGGGAGTAAGATCAGCAAATTAGCAGTTGTTCGGGAAATGCTTTCTGAGTGGAACTCACCTTTTACAATTGGTTCGAAGTTGTGAACAGGACATGACCCGTCTTAGCTGTATAGGTCTTAACCGTTGAAATTACAAATGAACTTCATCTGAACATTCTCCATGAAAATAATGATAGAGAAGCGATAGGCTTCCGACGTTTGCGTTTGTGCGAAAGAGGCTGTAAAGTAGCAAGAAAATCGTCCCCCACAAAGCCGTGAAAATGAGCTTAAACTCTTTCAAAGCAGAAAAGTTAGGATTGGCTATCTCCAGGCCCTGGATTACCCAATTTTTCATTAAATCTGACTGATAATTTTCCGTGCGAATTTAGCTGACATCATCGAATATCAACAGTCAGCAATGATTTCGCTAAATACTAGACCCTCTTTCTCATTCTATTTGTCTATCTGTCTGTCTGTCTCTCTTTCTTTCTAACATCTCTATTACGGATGATACTGATTATGATTCTCCAGAGCTTTCATCAATACAGTCGATTTTACTCCAGGAGTGTTATCTTCGTTTTTTTATTTTATTTTTCTATCTTACAGTGCATATTTTAGTTTCTGAAAAAAGTCTTTCTTTCTTACTCTTCCTATATCAGATTTTCTGTTGTCTATCATTTCTGAAAAAAGTCTTTCTTTCTTACTCTTCCTATATCAGATTTTTCTGTTGTCTATCATTTCTGAAAAAGTCTTTCTTTCTTACTCTTCCTATATCAGATTTTTCTGTTGTCTATCATTTCTGAAAAAAAGTCTTTCTTTCTTACTCTTCCTATATCAGATTTTCTGTTGTCTATCATTTTCTGAAAAAGTCTTTCTTTCTTACTCTTCCTATATCAGATTTTCATTTTCTCTGTTGTCTATCATTTCTGAAAAAAGTCTTTCTTTCTTACTCTTCCCTATATCAGATTTTCTGTTGTCTATCATTTCTGAAAAAAAGTCTTTCTTTCTTACACTTCCTATATATCAGATTTTCTGTTGTCTATCATTTCTGAAAAAAAAAGTCTTTCTTTCTTACTCTTCCTATATCAGATTTTCTGTTGTCTATCATTTCTGAAAAAAGTCTTTCTTTCTTACTCTTCCTATATCATTTTTTCTATTTGTCTATCATTTCTGAAAAAAGTCTTTCTTTCTTACTCTTCCTATCAGATTTTTTCTGTTGTCTATCATTTCTAAAAAAGTCTTTCTTCCTTATTTTCCTATATCAGATTTTCTTCTTTCTTCTATCATTTCTGAAAAAAAGTTTTTCTTTCTTACTCTTCCTATATATTTTCTGTTTCTATCATTTCTGAAAAAAGTCTTTCTTTCTTACTCTTCCTATATCAGATTTTTTTCTGTTGTCTATCATTTCTGAAAAAGTCTTTCTTTCTTACTCTTCCTATATCAGATTTTCTGTTGTCTATCATTTCTGAAAAAAAAGTCATTTTCTTTCTTACTCTTCCTATATCAGATTTTCTGTTGTCTATCATTTCTGAAAAAAAAGTCTTTCATTTCCTCTTTCTTCCTTCCTATATCAGATTTTCTGTTGTCTATCATTTCTGAAAAAAGTCTTTCTTTCTTACTCTTCCTATATCAGATTTTCTGTTGTCTATCATTTCTGAAAAAAAGTCTTTCTTTCTTACTCTTCCTATATCAGATTTTCTGTTGTCTATCATTTCTGAAAAAAAGTTTTTCTTTCTTACTCTTCCTATATCAGATTTTCTGTTGTCTATCATTTCTGAAAAAAAGGTCTTTCTTTCTTACTCTTCCTATATCAGATTTTCTGTTGTCTATCATTTCTGAAAAAAGGAGTTGGGCTTACTCTTTTTTCTTTCATTTCTGGTCTTTCTTTCTTTTCCTATATCAGATTTTCTGTTGTCTATCATTTCTGAAAAAAGTCTTTCTTTTTACTTCTTCCTATCAGATTTTCTGTTGTCTATCATTTTCTGAAAAAAAGTCTTTCTTTCTTACTCTTCTATATCAGATTTTCTGTTGTCTATCATTTCTGAAAAAAAGTCTTTCTTTCTTTCTTCCTATATCAGATTTTCTGTTGTCTATCATTTCTGAAAAAGTCTTTTTCTTTCCTTATCAGATTTTCCTATCATTTCTGAAAAGATTTTCTTTCTTTCTTCTATATCATTTTTCTCATTTTCTGAAAAAAGTCTTTCTTTCTTACTCTCCCTATATCAGATTTTCTGTTGTCTATCAGCAACAAAAAAAGTCTTTCTTTCTTACTCTTCCTATATCAATTTTCTGTTGTCTATCATTTCTGAAAAAAGTCTTTCTTTTTTCCCTGTTTCTATCATTTCTGAAAAAAATTTCTTTCTTTCTTACTCTTCCATATCAGATTTTCTGTTGTCTATCATTTCTGAAAAAAACTTTCTTTCTTACTCTTCCTATATCAGATTTTCTGTTCCTATATTTCAGATTTTCTGTTGTCTATCATTTCTGAAAAAAGTCTTTCTTTCTTACTCTTCCTATATCAGATTTTCTGTTGTCTATCATTTCTGAAAAAAGTCTTTCTTTCTTACTCTTCCTATATCAGATTTTCTGTTGTCTATCATTTCTGAAAAAAGTCTTTCTTTCTTACTCTTCCTATATCAGATTTTTCTGTTGTCTATTTTCTGTTTACTCTTCCTATCAGATTTTTCTGTTGTCTATCATTTCTGAAAAAGTCTTTCTTTCTTACTCTTTTCCTATATCAGATTTTCTGTTGTCTATCATTTCTGAAAAAAAGTCATTTTTTCTTTCTTACTCTTCCTATATCAGATTTTCTGTTGTCTATCATTTCTGAAAAAAGTCTTTCTTTCTTACTCTTCCTATATCAGATTTTCTGTTGTCTATCATTTCTGAAAAAAGTCTTTCTTTCTTACTCTTCCTATATCAGATTTTCTGTTGTCTATCATTTCTGAAAAAATTTTCTGTTGTCTATCATTTCTGAAAAAAGTTTTCTTTCTTACTCTTCCTATATCAGATTTTCTGTTGTCTATCATTTCTGAAAAAAGTCTTTCTTTCTTACTCTTCCCTATATCAGATTTTCTGTTGTCTATCATTTCTGAAAAAGTCTTTCTTTCTTCTTTCCTTCAGATTTTTTCTTTTTCCTATTTATCAGATTTTCTATATCAGATTTTCTGTTGTCTATCATTTCTGAAAAAAGTCTTTCTTTCTTACTCTTCCTATATCAGATTCCCTATATCAGATTTCTTTCTTGCTTACTCTTCTTCCTATATCTTTCCATTGTCATTTCTGAAAAATTTCTTTCTTTCTTACTCTTCCTATATCAGATTTTCTGTTCTTCCTATATCATTTCTGAAAAAAAGTCTTTCTTTCTTACTCTTCCCTATATCAGATTTTCTGTTGTCTATCATTTCTGAAAAAAGTCTTTTTCTTTCTTACTCTTCCTATATCAGATTTTTCTGTTGTCTATCATTTCTGAAAAAAGTCTTTCTTTCTTACTCTTCCTATATCAGATTTTCTGTTGTCTATCATTTCTGAAAAAAGTCTTTCTTTTTCTTTCCTATATCAGTTTTTCTGTTCCTATATTTCTGAAAAAGATTTCTTTTGTCTATCATTTCTGAAAAAAGTCTTTTCTTTCTTACTCTTCCTATATCAGATTTTCTGTTGTCTATCATTTCTGAAAAAGGTCAATTTTTCTGTTGTCTTCATTTTGAAAAAGTCTTTCTTTTCTTTCCTATATCAGATTTTCTGTTGTCTATCATTTCTGAAAAAAGTCTTTTCTTTCTTACTCTTCCTATATCAGATTTTTTCCCTTTGTCTATCATTTGAAAAAAGTCTTTTTTCGAAAAAATTTTCTATTTGTCTATCATTTTCTTTCTTTACTCTTCCTATATCAGATTTTCTGTTGTCTATCATTCTGAAAAAAGTCTTTCTTTCTTACTCTTCTATATCAGATTTTTCTGTTGTCTATTTCTGAAAAAGATTTTTCTTTCTTACTCTTCCTATATCAGATTTTCTGTTGTCTATCATTTCATTCTTCCTATATGATTTTTCTATTTGTCTAAAAAAGTCTTTCTTTCTTACTCTTCCTATATCAGATTTTCTGTTGTCAGGTGTTTCTGAAAAAAAAGTCTTTCTTTCGCTTACTCTTCCTATATCAGATTTTCTGTTGTCTATCTTTCTGAAAAAAAGTCTTTCTTTCTTACTTTCCTATATCAGATTTTCTATTTGTCTATCATTTCTGAAAAAAAGTCTTTCTTTTCTTACTCTTCCTATATCATTTTCTGTTGATTTTCTGATCAAAAAATCTTTCTTTCTTACTCTTCCTATATATCAGATTTTCTATTTGTCTATCATTTCTGAAAAAAGTCTTTCTTTCTTACTCTTCCTATATCCATTTTCTGTTGTCTATCATTTTCTGAAAAAGTCTTTCTTTCTTACTCTTCCCTGTATATCAGATTTTTCTGTTGTCAGGTGTTTTCTGAAAAAAAAGTCTTTCTTTCTTACTCTTCCTATATCAGATTTTCTGTTGTCTATCATCTGAAAAATTTTCTCTTTCTTCCTATATATCTGTTGTCTATCATTTTCTGAAAAAAGTCTCTTTCTTTCTTACTCTTCCTATATCAGATTTTCTGTTGTCTATCATTTTTCTGAAAAAGTGTTTTCTTTCTTACTCGCCTATATCAGATTTTTCTGTTGTCTATCATTTCTGAAAAAGTCTTTCTTTCTTACTCTTCCTATATCAGATTTTCTGTTGTCTATCATTTCTGAAAAAAGTCATTTTCTTCTTTCTTTCTTCTTCCTATATCAGATTTTCTGTGTTGTCTATCATTTCTGAAAAAAAGTCTTTCTTTCTTACTCTTCTATAAATTTTCTGTTGTCTATCATTTCTGAAAAAGTCTTTTTTCTTTCTTACTCTTCCTATATCAGATTTTCTGTTGTCTATCATTTCTGAAAAAGTTTTTCTTTTCTTACTCTATTCCCACCAGATTTTCTGTTGTCATCATTTCTGAAAGGTGTCTTTCTTTCTTACTCTTCCTATATCAGATTTTTCTGTTGTATCATTTCTGAAAAAGTCTTTCTTTCTTACTTTCCTTATCCATTTTTCTGTTGTTCCCTGAAAAAGGTCTTTCTTTTCTTACTCTCTTCCTATATCAGATTTTCTGTTGTCTATCATTTCTGAAAAAAATATCAGATTTTCTATTTGTCTATCATTTTTCTTTCTTTCTTCTCTTCCTATATCAGATTTTCTGTTGTCTATCATTTCTGAAAAAAAAAAATTTTCTGTTGTCATTTCTTTCTTACTTCTTCCTATATCATTTTCTGTTGTCTATCATTTCTGAAAAAAGTCTTTTTTTCTTTACTCTTCCTATATTTTTCTGTTGTCTATCATTTCTGAAAAAAAGTGTTTTCTTTCTTACTCTTCCTATATCAGATTTTCTGTTGTCTATCATTTCTGAAAAAAGTCTTTTCTTTCTTACTCTTCCTATATCAGGATTTTCTGTTTCATCATTTCTGAAAAAGTCTTTCTTTCCACCTTTCCTATACCAGAAAATATCATTTCTTTTTCTTTCTTCTTCCTATATCAGATTTTTCTGTTGTCTATCATTTCTGAAAAAAAGTCTAAATTTCTTACTCTTCCTATATCAGATTTTCTGTTGTCTATCATTTCGAAAAAAAGTCTTTCTTCTTTACTCTTTTATATCAGATTTTCTTCCTGAAAAAATATCCTAGATTTTCTGTTGTCTATCATTTCTGAAAAAAGTCTTTTTCTTTCTTACTCTTCCTATATCAGATTTTCTGTTGTCTATCATTTCTGAAAAAAAAGTCTTTTCTTTCTTACTCTTCCTATATCAGATTTTCTGTTGTCTATCATTTCTGAAAAAAAGTCTTTCTTTCTTACTCTTCCTATATCAGATTTTCTGTTGTTGTCTATCATTTTCTGTTGAAAAGTCTTTCTTTCTTACTCTTCCTATATCAGATTTTCTGTTGTCTATCATTTCTGAAAAAAGTCTTTCTTTTCTTACTCTTCCTATATCAGATTTTCTGTTGCAACATCATTTCTGAAAAAAGTTTTTCTTTTTCTTACTCTTCCTATATCAGATTTTCTGTTGTCTATCATTTCTGAAAAAGTCTTTCTTTCTTCATTTCTGAAAAAGTCTTTCTTTCTTTTTCTTCCTATATCAGATTTTCTGTTGTCTATCATTTCTGAAAAAAAGTCTTTCTTTCTTACTCTTCCTATATCAGATTTTCTGTTGTCTATCATTTCTGAAAAAAAACTCTTCCTATAAGATTTTCTGTTGTCTATCATTTTCTGAAAAAGTTTTTCTTTCTTCCTTCCTATTCAGATTTTCTGTTGTCTATCATTTCTGAAAAAAGTGTTTCTTTCTTTCTTACTCTTCCTATATCAGATTTTCTGTTGTCTATCATTTCTGAAAAAAGTCTTTCTTTTCTTACTTTCCATTCAGATTTTCTGTTGTCTTTTTCCTCTTCCTATATCAGATTTTCTGTTGTCTATCATTTCTGAAAAAAGTCTTTCTTTCTTACTCTTCCTAAATTTTCTGTTGTCTATCATTTCTGAAAAAAAGTCTTTCTTTCTTCTCTTCCTATATCAGATTTTCTGTTGTCTATCATTTCTGAAAAAAAAGTCTTTCTTTTTTACTCTTCCTATATCAGATTTTCTGTTGTCTATCATTTCTGAAAAAAAGTCTTTCTTTCTTTTACTCTTCCTATATCAGATTTTCTGTTGTCTATCATTTCTGAAAAAGTCTTTTTCTTTCTTACTCTTCCTATATCAGATTTTCTGTTGTCTATCATTTCTGAAAAAAGTCTTTCTTTTCTTACTCTTCCTATATCAGATTTTCTGTTGTCTATCATTTCGAAAAAAAGTCTTTTCTTTCTTACTCTTCCTATATCAGATTTTCTGTTGTCATCATTTTTCTTACTCTTCCTATATCAGATTTTCTGTTGTCTATCCTTTTCTGAAAAAGTCTTTCTTTCTTACTCTTCCTATATCAGATTTTCTGTTGTTGAAAAAAAAGTCTTTCTTTCTTACTCTTCCCATACAGATGTTTCAACAATTTCTGAAAAAAAAGTCTTTTTTACTCTTCCATATCAGATTTTCTGTTGTCTATCATTTCTGAAAAAAGTCTTTCTTTTTCTTACTCTTCCCATATCAGATTTTCTGTTTCTATCATTTCTTGAAAAAAAGTCTTTTCTTTCTTACTCTTCCTATATCAGATTTTCTGTTGTCCTATCATTTCTGAAAAAAGTCTTTTTTCTTTCTTCCTATATCAGATTTTCCTATATCAGATTTTCTGTTGTCTATCATTTCTGAAAAAAAGTCTTTCTTTCTTTACTCTTCCTATATCAGATTTTCTGTTGTCTATCATTTCTGAAAAAGTCTTCCTTTCTTACTCTTCCTATATCAGATTTTCTGTTTCCCATCATTTCTGAAAAAAGTCTTTCTTTCTTACTCTTCCTAAAATTTCTGTTGTCTATCATTTCTGAAAAAAGTCTTTCTTACTCTTCCTATATCAGATTTTCTGTTGTCTATCATTTCTGAAAAAGTCTTTCTTTCTTACTCTTCCTATATCAGATTTTCTGTTGTCTATCATTTCTGAAACCTCCATTTTCTTTCTTACTCTTCCTATATCAGATTTTCTGTTGTCTATCATTTCTGAAAAAGTCATTTCTTTCTTACTCTTCCTATATCAGATTTTCTGTTGTCTATCATTTCTGAAAAAAAAAAGTTTTTCTTTCTTACTCTTCCTATATCAGATTTTCTGTTGTCTATCATTTCTGAAAAAAAAAGTCTTTTCTTTCTTTATCTTCCTATATCAGATTTTCTGTTGTCTATCATTTCTGAAAAAAGTTTTCCTATTCTTACTCTTCCCATATCAGATTTTCTGTTGTCCTATATCATTTCTGAAAAAAAGTCTTTCTTTCTTACCTTCCTATATCAGATTTTCTGTTGTCTATCATTTCTGAAAAAGTCTTTTTCTTAATTCTTCCTATATCAGATTTTCTGTTGTCATCATTTCTGAAAAAAAGTCTTTCTTTCTTTACTCTTCCTATATCAGATTTTTGTTGTCTATCATTTCTGAAAAAAGTGTTTCTTTCTTACTCTTCCCATATCAGATTTTCTGTTGTCTATCATTTCTGAAAAAAAGTCTTTCTTTTCTTACTCTTCCTATATCAGATTTTCTGTTGTCTATCATTTCTGAAAAAGTCTTTTCTTTTCTTACTCTTCCCTGAAAAATATCAGATTTTCTTGTTGTCTATCATTTGAAAAAAGTCTTTCTTTCTTACTCTTCCTATATCAGATTTTCTGTTGTCTATCATTTCTGAAAAAAGTTTTTTTTCTTACAGATTTTCTTCCTATATCAGATTTTTGTTGTTCTATCATTTCTGAAAAAAAAAGTCTTTTTCTTTCTTACTCTTCCTATATCAGATTTTCTGTTGTTATCATTTCTGAAAAAAAGGTTTTCTTTTCTTACTCTTTCCTATATCAGATTTTCTGTTGTCTATCATTTCTGAAAAAAAAGTCTTTCTTTCTTACTCTTCCTATATCAGATTTTTCTGTTGTCTATCATTTCAAAAAAAAAATCAGATTTTTTGTGTTTCATTTCTGAAAAAAGTCTTTTCTTTCTTACTCTTCCTATATCAGATTTTCTGTTGTCTATCATTTCTGAAAAAAAGTCTTTCTTTCTTACTCTTCCTATATCTGATTTTCTGTTGTCTATCATTTCTGAAAAAAGTCTTTCTTTCTTACTCTTGATATCAGATTTTCTGTTGTCTATCATTTTCTGAAAAAGTCTTTCTTCTTTACTCTTCCTATATCAGATTTTCTGTTGTATCATTTCTGAAAAAAGTCTTTTCTTTTCTTACTCTTCCCATATCAGATTTTCTGTTGTCTATCATTTCTGAAAAAAGTCTTTCTTTCTTACTCTTCCTATATCAGATTTTTCTGTTGTCTATCATTTTTCTGAAAAGTCTTTCTTTTTTACTCTTCCATATCAGATTTTCTGTTGTCTATCATTTCTGAAAAAAGTCTTTCTTTCTTACTCTTCCTATATCAGATTTTCTGTTGTCTATCATTTCTGAAAAAAAGTCTTTCTTTCTTACTCTTCCTATATCAGATTTTCTGTTGTCTATCATTTCTGAAAAAAAGTCTTTCTTTCTTACTCTTCCTATATCAGATTTTCTGTTGTCTATCATTTCTGAAAAAAGTCTTTCTTTCTTACTCTTCCTATATCAGATTTTCTGTTGTCTATCATTTCTGAAAAAAGTCTTTCTTTCTTACTCTTCCTATATCAGATTTTCTGTTGTCTTCTCTTCCTATATCAGATTTTCTGTTGTCTATCATTTCTGAAAAAAGTCTTTCTTTCTTACTCTTCCTATATCAGATTTTCTGTTGTCTATCATTTCTGAAAAAAGTCTTTCTTTCTTACTCTTCCTATATCAGATTTTTTGTTGTCTATCATTTCTGAAAAAAAGTCTTTCTTACTCTTCCCATATCAGATTTTCTGTTGTCTATCATCTGAAAAAAAGATTTCCCATATCAGATTTTCTGTTGTCTATCATTTCTGAAAAAAGTCTTTCTTTCTTACTCTTCCTATATCAGATTTTCTGTTTCTTTCATTTTGAAAAAAGTCTTTTCTTTTCTTTCTTCCTATATCAGATTTTCTGTTGTCTATCATTTCTGAAAAAGTCTTTCTTTCTTACTCTTCCTATATCAGATTTTCTGTTTCTATCATTCTGAAAAAGTCTTTCTTTTCTTACTCTTCCTATCAGATTTTCTGTTGTCTATCATTTCTGAAAAAGTCTTTCTTTCTTTACTCTTCCTATATCAGATTTTCTGTTGTCTATCATTTTCTGAAAAAATCTGTTTTCTTTCTTACTCTTCCTATATCAGATTTTTCTGTTGTTATCATTTCTGAAAAAGTCTTCCTATATCAGATTTTCTGTTGTTATCATTTCTGAAAAAGTCTTTCTTTCTTACTCTTCCTATATCAGATTTTCTGTTGTCTATCATTTTCTGAAAAAAAGTCTTTCTTTACTCTTCCTATATCAGATTTTCTGTTGTCTATCATTTCTGAAAAAGTCTTTCTTTTTACTCTTCCTATATCAGATTTTCTGTTGTCTATCATTTCTGAAAAAGTCTTTTTTTACTCT
>CAHIKZ030000051.1:950000-960000 GCA_903632075.3 Acanthosepion pharaonis
GACGAATGGACAAAATGTCGGACAAAATATCGAACGAACAAAATGTCGAGAGCAAATTGACGAATGGACACAATGTCGGACAAAATATCGAACGAACAAAATGTCGAATGGCAAATTGACGAATGGATAAAATATCGAACGAACAAAATGTCGAGAGGCAAATTGACGAATGGACAAAATGTCGAACAGACAAAATATCGAACGAACAAAATTTCGAATGGCAAATTTAAGAATAGACAAAATGTCGAACAGATAAAGTATCGAACTGACAAAAGGCCGGAAATGTGTCTACAATAGAATATCTTTTACTTAGCATGCAATTATCCTACCAGTAAATAATTATTTTTAAATTTTAAGCTAATATAAAAAAATCATCTGTCTATATTTCTGAGATGAGGTATTATAACTATTTACACTATTGACATTATTCGGACTGTTGCCCTCATCATTATTGCGATATTAACGACGTTTCGGCCATTCTACACTTCGGCCTTCTTCAGATAAATACGGTGTGAATGAGTCTTTTATTTCGTCCACAGGGGTAGATTATTCCCTAAGGACACATGGTATGGCTCAGTGGATAAAAGCTTTGGTTCAAGTAATCCAGTAACTTGACCCGAAGCGTCTTGAGTTCAGCAGAGATGAACAAAAAGTTGGAGAGTTGAGTTACTAAAGAGAAATAGTCGAAGCTGAAATATCCAGAAAAGTTATGTCTATATTTCTGAGATGAGGTTTTGTAACTATTTATACTATTTACATTGTTTGGACTATTGGCCTCATCTTTATTGTCAATACCTGGCCAAAGCAGAGATGAACAAATATTGGAGAGTTGGGTTACTAAAGAAAAATAAGTTATACTGAGATATTTAGAAAAGGCATGGTACGTGGAACTAGAACAATCTAACAGTTCGAAATTCCAACGTATGTTACTTAAAAAAGGCCGGAGCTAACAACGGCCGAAACGTCGTGAATATGACAGTAAAGATGAGGACAACAGTCTGAACAATGTAGATAGGGTAAATAAAAACCTCGGATAAAAAGAAATATAATACATAATTGCTAACTTTTTGAACGAGGATCTGCATTCAAACTACTGTAAAGTATTTATATATCTATACCTCAGTATTCAAGTATATATACTACCTTGTGACATATGAATAAATTGGCATACATATTGTAGTAGGTCATAGTGTCGAAGTAGAAAATGACCAATTGACAAAAGGACAAAATGAGTTCGTGATTTAGACAGTTTGACACTTCGTCCATTCGACACTTTATTCGATAAATACTTAGTCCAACTATTTGTCCATTCGACACTTTATTCTATCAATACTTAGTCCGTTCGACACTTTGTCCATTCGATACTTTATTCTATCAATACTTAGTCCATTCGACTCTTTGACAATTTGACACTTTATTCTATCAATACTTAGTCCATTCGACTCTTTGACAATTTGACACTTTATTCGATCAATACTTAGTCCATTCGACCCTTTGACAATTTGACACTTTATTCGATCAATACTTAGTCCATTCGACCCTTTGACAATTTGACACTTTATTCGATCAATACTTAGTCCATTCGAAACTTTGTCCATTCGATACTTTATTCGATCAATATATAGTCCGTTCGACACTTAGTCTATTCGACAATTTATTCGATCAATACTTAGTCCGTTCGACTCTTTGTCCATTCGTCACTCTGACCTTCTACCATATGCGTATACCAAATTATTTATGTCACAAGTTATTACATATACTTGAGTACTGGAGGCATACGCGTATAACTAATGCATCTCTCCGATGCTGTGCCTGGTGGGAGTGGGGCGATGTTGTAAAATTCAGACCTGAGAAACTGCTCAAATCTAACCCAATGAGCAAATGTGAGCTTATTGTTTTGATTCTAGTCTTGGTCAGGCCGAGAACTTTTCAACGGTCTTTCGTAGTATGCTCTTCTACTGATAACAGTCATTTTACATACTTCGTTCAGTTAATATTTAGGGGGTCTACGTATGTCCATGCATGATTAGCTTTATAAAATGCATTGCTACGAGAGTCGCAACCCCTGACTCATCAGATAAAAGAAAAAAAATAAATTTTCTCTGATTTAACTTTTTTATAGAGTCGGGCTAAATTGTATCTTATATCTCGAGAATATCATCTCGAATAGGGGAACACACTGCAGGAGAAAATTTGCTGATGTGTCAATACAGACAATAATGTTTTTCCTACTTTCTTTTCTTTCTTTCTTTTTCTTTCTTTCTTTCTTTCTTTTTCTGATCCTTTCGGGTCGTTGTTTGGAAAATGAAACTCCCACGATGCCAGACTATAAGCAAATGTGTATAAGACGTGTTTTCTAGTTATTTACGAAGACAATAAATTATTTCAGAAAAATGAGTTTCTGTGTTCAAATCAGAATTAGTGAACGATGTCGAATACACGCCCAACGGAATAAAATCTCACAAACTCACAAACATATACAGGGTGTAACAACAAAAATTTCCACATCATTTAACAGCATAAATATCCATCCCATAATATGTTTAATATCTAAAAAAAAATCACTTAACTAATAAAGTTTCTTTTTCTAGGTTTTCAGAAAACTCGTTTAGCCATCTTGACACCGTTTGTTGTAAGCTCCCTGAAAAACCCTTTGAGTTATTCAGCAGAAAAGAGAACAGGGTAAAATCGGTTTGTGTCAGATCCACTCCCCAACGGAGCAATGGTGAGAGGAAAAACATCATTTAGGCCTTCAGTAATGTTACCAACATTCATGTCCTGGTTTCCATCTTCAAAGTCCATTCAAAAACCATCAAGAGAATGGTGAATAACTTTTAAAAAGACGGAACAGTAGAGAGGAAAATTGAATCAGAGGATCACACAGCAAGAGGGATCATCATTTCAAGTTAAACCTAAAGAGATCAATTACAAAAGATTCATCTCCATTCAGAAGATGTTTGACACGTGAGAAAGAGCAGTTAAAAAAAAAGCTTGAAAATAAATCGTACGTAAAACATTTGAGGCAGATTGTTACTCCAGCACAGAAAGTTAGAAGGGCAAAGATCATTTTGAATAAGTTGAAAAATGATCCTCGTATATATATATATATATATATATATATATATATATATATATATACACACACACACACACACATATATATATAATAATAATAATCGACTCTCCCGTCGGGATTCGACGTATGAGGGTCAAGCAGATCAGTTTCCAGGAAACCGACAACCCGACACCGGAACATGGGATTTGATTATAATGGTGAAGGTTTCGTGCAGGACCAGCCACACTTTTTGAAGGGACGAATACAGAGACCTCCTGCACCAAACGACCCTCCGCAGGTTTTGAATTCAGAGTTGTCCTTCTCCTAGACCAGTTGCCATCCAAGGCTATAGAACCCAGTCTGTCCTGCTATGTCCTGCTATTTTACCCATAGCTGGAGGGAGAGGATTCATACCTTTCCCAAGGGTATTAGCACGTAAGTGAATGTAATGGATTCGACTGGAATTCGAATTCGGCTCTGCGATTCCTCAATCCAAGCCGCTATCCATTACTCCACCGTGCCTTTATTTATATATATATATATATATATATATATATATATATATATATATATATATATATATAATGATCTTCGAATAATATATATATGAAATAAAAATAAATAAATAATATATATATATATATATATATAATGATTCGGAATAATATATATATATATATATACATGTACATACACACATACACACACACACACATATATATATATATATATATATATATATATATATATGAAAAATATAGTCACATAAGATGCTTTATATTTATGGATTATGCTCAATATCAGAGATAGAGCGTACGTAAATATAATATAAAGTGAACATTGAAGTCAACACTCAGAGGCGACTGGCTGTTTCATGCTAGACGCAATCGTCTCTCTCTCTCTCTCTCTCTCTATCTATCTATATATATATATATATATATATATATATATATATATATATGAACTTTATTTCACTACTATGGTTAATTATGAACATATCATTTTCGTTCATGATCGATTTCATCACGATTCTTCAGTTGTTTAGATATTAATTATATATTCTTATTGCTCTAATTCCAGTAAGATATTTTTAATCATTTCTAAAATTCAACGGTTCAGGTCTTAATCTAACAGTATGTTTTCGTGGTATTCTCAATTACCTGCAGAAAAAGACATTATGCTGAAATGGTTTACTCCATTATGCGATGACGCCCCAGCTTTATCAACAATCCATAAGTGGGTAATTGAATCTCGGACGGAAAGGGGAGGCTTGAACATGAACCAAGTTGTAGACGTCTTGCATCTACCAGAGACGAGGAAATCTTTGATAGTTTTCACCACACGGTGATGGATAACCGGTGATTGACAATAAGTCAAATAGGCCAAAGTTAGTAGCATATCCCGATAATTAAGATATAATAGCCTGATCCAGGTGTAAAAAGGGCTAAAAATAATAGGAGCGTTATTGATAAAAAAGAAAAAGCCAACATTCAATAATATCTACTATGAACACAGCCACAATGTGCTGACCATATAAAACATTCCAATAACTCTATATACATAAATAAAATAATCCATATATTCAGTTAAAATTAAAAATAAAAGTCATCCTTTATACATCAAAAATACATTGATAGAATCATTATAGAAAATCAAAAATACATTGATAGAATCATTATAGAAAATCAAAAATACATTGATAGAATATCAAAAACTCACGTCGTGGAGAATAATATGTAAAATTAACCTTTTTTTTGTCAGGTTTCCAATCTTTTACACATTCTTTACATATGAAAAAATATGAACGTATCAGAATAATGACCCATGATAAAAACCAAAAATACTGTCGATCTGTTTGTCCTCTTATCTGCATCGCGTAGAATTTGGGGTTAATCAACACAGCCTTTCCAAGAAAGAATATTTCGATAAAAGGTCAATTAGACAAAAGCCATCGGACATACAAAGTATTTTCGACAATTTCTATATATAATTTATGTCCAGGCGAGAATAAAATAATAGGAACCGATATGTCCAGATAAAAAAAAAACACTTGTTCGAACAAAAGAAAAATTAATTAAAAAGCTTAATAGTATCTTATGTCTTTAATGAGGCATGTATAAATGAAATTGTTGCCTAAATACATTATATATATATATATATATATATATATATATATATATATATATATATTGGTTGGATACATGTGAGTTTGTGACCCTGGGTTTCACGCTTTTAGCGATCGTCTGAGTTTCTGATCGCTAAAACGAAACCCAATCACATGTCCCCATCTATCCTCAAATATGTTAGCTCTTTTCTGATATTGAGTATATAATTATATAAATAATTATACATATTTATATTTATACACTTTTTCATATATATATATATATATATATATATATATATAAAAAGAGAGAGAGAGAGACATGAGATAGCGAGAGAGTGAAAGATAATATTGTATTATTGAAAGTAATAGACAATTCTTCCTCTAATGCTTATAAATATTATCATAAATTTATGTCTTTTTCCTGTATTCATTTTTAACTTTTCTCATTTAGAATTATCAACATAGGTTTTCATCATTTTTACCTTTTTCTGTCTAGTTTATGATAAACCATCCGAAAATTACACCACTTCCGCTAATGTACCAACAAGAGACATTAATATATTTTATTGGTGTCACACTCTTTAAAACAAACTTTTTCAACACATACTATATATATATATATATATATATATATATATATATATGTGTGTGTGTGTGTGTGTGTGTGTGTAAACAAATGACCTCATACATTATGAAATGGATAAAGTCCGACTATTATTTTAAAATATAAAATGTCATAAAATATATATATATATATATATATATATAATTATTTATTTAAAAAATATGATTCCAAATCGCTGCATAAGAGGTCTCATGTTTCAAAACAAGATGAAAACTTCAATATAATCTTTTAAATTAAATTGAGTTGAAATTAAAAAGGGCTCCGTTCCATCTTCAAGCGAGTTTTTGTTGGAATAACGTATATCTGAAATTTACTTGTTTAAAAAGTTGAAATCAAAATCACCATGGTAACAGAGAAGGAATTGTCTAAAATGGGTAGGGGAGTGTGGGTGTTAATGATGAGTGGCGGTATAGAGATACTTTCAAGGTGTCAAGTCAGGGGAAGGTGGGGTGTTAAAAAGAAACGAAGATGTAAGCTTTCTTTCGTCAAGTTGGCTTGTCTATGGAGATATATTTATTTATTTTATTTTATTTTTATTATGAAAGGAATTGTGCTTATAAAAAAAAAAAAAAAACTTTCGTTTGTTTTTTTGACGACTTTATAAAGGGTTATCTTTTAGGTAAGGTATTTAAACTACTAATTTGGGCTATGTATTATGAAGGCTGTTATATTTGTATGCAAGTTTGTAGTTAATAATTTCTACTATGAATCTGATGATTGGGTTATTTGTTAAACAAGTTATATAATTTTTTTTTTTTTTTTTTTTTCAAACCAAAATCTGATGATGCCTAAAAAAACCGTTAACTCGTGTCTATTATTTAATAGATTATTATTATTTAGAAGTTTAATAATGTAATTTTTCATGGAGGCACAAAGGGCATGGGTCATCCCAAGCCTTACATGTTCTAGCCTTGTTAATGATTTTCCATTTAACTTTTTTGGTGTCTTATTTGTTTCCTTCAAAGTGCAAAAAATATTTTGATAGTGAAGTCTGGTTTCTTTTGTTTATATTATTAAAGGAGCACTTATGCTGCCTCCATCTATCTTTTAAAATTATTCTTTGTGGACCCAATGTATATCATATTAGTGCTAGGCTCTCTGTGGATGAAATAGTGCATTGGTATACCACAGAGTTAATACAACATTTATTTTCTAATGGGCAGTCTTCTGGGTTTCTACAGTTACATAATTTTCCTATTATCATCTGATTTAAAGTGTAGAGTTTTTATTAATACTGTTTTGGCATGGGGTTTGTTCAAGATCTTATTATTGTTTTTTTTTATTATGCGTTCAAGATTATCAGAGCAGCTGTAGCTCAATTTTAGGGTGTTCTTGTTGAATATATTACTAAGCTTTACTATTGGTGGGGAAGTGTTTATTAATTAGAGCTAAAAATTTCTGTCCTAGTTTAATACTAACCCTTTGGTTGAACGGAGGAGGTGTACCATATGATATTTCTTTTCCCGTTTTTTTTCCCATGTCCGGTGCAATTTTCTCTGTAGTTAATGTTGCATTTTTATAACCACTATTTTTTAGGCAGTGTTGTAGAAGTTATTATGTTTTTTGGAATATTTCCCTGTTTGCGGAGTTAAGGCTAATTCTATTTTCTATTGATGAGGGTATATGTTTAATTATTGATGGAGGGATGGTTTGACTTCAAAAAGGGTAGGTGTATAAAGGTTAGTATTTGGTTTTCTATAAGGTTGGTATGTATTGTCTGGTAAGTCTAGAGTTACGTCGAGGAAGTTAACCCTTTTCAAATTAGAAAGACAGTTATCTTTAAGTTTAGTTTCTTAAATTCACTAAATATAATTTTTCTGATTTTTTTCAATCTTAAAACTAGTAGAACTCCTCACCACCATGAGCCTGTCGTCTCTATACAGCCTGATGTCCTTAAAATCAATTTCGGTGTGCCGTTAAATTGTACAGTATTAGGAGACCAATAAGGTCAGAAGACTCTGCAGAGTCTAACGATCCCATAGTGATGTCAAACAGGTTGTTATTGTTTTTTTATCCATTGGTCCCCATTGTGAACGAGGACCGATTTTTTTTTGCGCTGAGGATTATTAAATAATAGACACGAGTTAACGGTTTTTGTAGGCATCATCAGATTTTTGGTTTGAAAAAAAAAAAAAAAAAAAAAAAAAAATTATATAACTTGTTTAACAAATAACCCAATCATCAGATTCATAGTAGAAATTATTATATACAAACTTGCATACAACATAACAGCCTTCATAATACATAGCCAAATTAGTAGTTTAAATATTTTACCTAAAAGATAACCTTTTATGAAGTCGTCAAAAAACAATTTGAAAGTTTTTCTTTTTCTTTTTATAAGCACAATTCCTTTCATAATAAAATAAAAATAAAATAAATAAATATATCTCCATAGAAGCCAACTTGACGAAAGTTTAATACATCTTTCTTTTTTTTAACACCCCCACCTTCCCTGACTTTGACACCTTGAAAGACTGCCACTCATCATTAACCCTACATACCCATTTTAGACAATTCGCATTAACTGTTACCATGGTGATTTTGATTTCAACTTTTAAAACAAGTAAATTTCAGATATACGTTATTCCAACAAAAACTCGCTTTGAAGATGGGTGGCCCTTTTTAATTCAACTCAATTTAATTTAAAAGATTATATTGAAGTTTTCGGCTCTTGTTTTGAAACATGAGACCTTTATGTAGCGATTTTGAATCATATTTTAAATAAATAATTATATTTATGCCTACTTTTGTATCGAGCACTATTTTTTAAAAATATAAAAAATACTAAGGAACTTTGACTATTTTGTCAACCAGTTCCTTCCTATTTATATTTTTCACATATATATATATATATATATATATATATATATATATATATATATATATATATATATATATATATATATTATGGTATGTTTGAAATAACAAAGGACGTCATTTGAAACGTAGAGATATGAAATGAATGAGAGAAAATCATAGAGAATTGTGTGTAAAAACAGGAAAATCGTGGCCCAATCGGTTAAGGCACGACGGTCTATATGACGGTTCCGTATAGGGCACAGGTTCGATTCCTGTCGGAGGACGCATATTTTCTATGTAAATTTCTCGGACATTCAGGCTGATAATTCTTAATACTGTTTATTATTAACAGAGCAATTGTTTAAATATTTGTATCTATAAAAAAGAATGTATATATATATATGTGTTGGGGTAGAATTTTGGTGCTTCTTCCACGTCATATTCTCTCTCTGTCTTTTTGCTTCTTACCTTCTGTTTTCTTTTTTGTCTTTTTAAGATTATTCCTTTATTCACTAAGTTTCTCATTTTCCCGCCACTTCGCCTTCAATGGCCGATGGCTAGCGCCATCTTTTCTGCTTCATGCTTCTCTTGCTTACGCTATTTAATGTAAATAAAAAAATGTTTTCTGTCTCGGAGCCAAACAAAAGCCATTTTTATGTATCTTCCGGCTAATGTCTTTCTGATTAATTCAACATTCCATTTGCCTAATTGACCTTTTATCGAAATATTCTTTCTTGGAAATGCTGCGTTGATTAACCCCAAATTCTGCGCGATGCAAATAAGAGAACACTTACTTAAACAGAACGACAGTATTTTTGTTTTTTATCATGGGTCATTATTCTGATTCGTTCATATTATTTCATATGTAAAGAATGTTTAAAAGATTGGAAACCTGAAAAAAAAGGTTAATTTTACATGTTATTCTCCACGACGTGAGTTTTTGATATTCTATCAATGTATTTTTGATTTTCTATAATGATTCTATCAATGTATTTTTCATGTAGAAAATGTTAAGTCTTATTTTAGAAGTGCTTAAGAATAAAAAAAAATCAGCTTGCGATAAAAAGGATTATTAGAACTTTTTTTCTATATGGCGTGTCATTTCAGGACGAGGGGGCGATTATGGCTCTCCTCAACTTCCTATCCATTGTAGACCTTACCAATGTTTGCCTTTTTACCATACATCCCATTCCCAGTGAAAAATAATTCAGCGTGAGATAAAAGGATTAATGAACTTACTTAACTATGTTTTATATATGGGCTGTCATTTCAGGACGAAGAAATTATACAACTTCAGCCTTTCGTGTTTGGTTTTTTACCATCCCTCCCATTCCCAGTGAAAAATAATTCAGCGTGAGATAAAAAGGATTATTAGAACTTACTTAACTATGTTTTTATATATGGGCTGTCATTT
>CAHIKZ030000051.1:965000-985000 GCA_903632075.3 Acanthosepion pharaonis
TATATATATATATATATATATATATATATATATATATATATATCCTCTATAACGCTCTGGCCTTCTCCAGGTACTTGGCATGTCGAACTGAATCTTTATTTCGCTCACTGGGATAGACTGTTCTAGTATATATATATATATATATATATATATATATATATATATATATATATATATATATATATATAATTTTTATATATATTATATGTCTATTATATACGCGCGGTACTTATTGGAAAGCACTCAATATCAGTCATAGAGCTAACATATTTATTTGATTTATGTGAGTTTTGACCCCTGGGTTTCACGCTCTTTGCTTATGGTCAGACAAACTTTGACGATTGCAAAGAGCGTGAAACCTAGGGTCACAAACTCACATCAATCCAACTAATATATATATATATATATATATATATATATATATATAGTGTAACCCGGATATAAGAGAAACCCGGATATAAGAGAGATTTCACTGGTCCCAAATTAGAGCCTGTGTTAATGTATATAAAATAGACCAAACCCGGATATAAGAGAAACCCGGATACAAGAGACTTCTTCTCCGGTCCCGACAACTCTCTTATATCCGGGTTAAACTGTACTTAAAATTAGGTACATTAAACTTTATAACATTTTTTACAGATTATTTCTATCGCAAATAAAAATAAGTTATAATTTTTAAAGTTCCCACAAACTTTATGATCAACCTGTATCTCTCTCTCTCTCTCTCTCTATATATATATATTTAGGAAATTTTGGCTAAATTTAACTTTGACTTACTACATTTCTTTTAACTTTAATTGCTTTGACGCGCCTCACACGTCACTATAGCAAGTGACAGGCTGTCAGCTCAATGGAAGCTTTAAGAAAAAAAGCAAATGAAATGTTAGAGTTAAGCATGTAAGTAAGAAGTCAAGCTGGCCGGGCGACCAGTCGCGTTAGTATTTCCGTAGACAATTGCGTTTATATTGTTCCCCTCGTGTTTCTATTGGCGTCAACACAGGACACCTAAGCGTGCATCTGGCCGTAGCGAGGTCACTGCGTGCAAAACACAGAAAGCTTAACGAAACAGAAACAGGGTCATCAGGTTCATAGAAGACTGTCTGGAAGAAAAAACCTAAGTTGGGTGTAATTTAACATGTTTCGCATATTTGGGGATATATCGGAAAAGGCTGATATATATATATATATATATATATATATATATAGATAGATAGATAGATAGATAGATAGATAGATATTGGAACAAATAAGATAGATAGATAGATAGATAGATAGATAGATAGATAGATAGATAGATAGATAGATAGAATGAAAGAACGAAAAGAAGATAGATAGATAGATAGATAGATAGATAGATAGATAGATAGATAGATAGATAGATATTTACGAGCAGACTGCGATGGATATATAGAAAGATAAATAGAATGAAAGAAAGAATGAAGAAAGAAATAAAGTAAGAAGAAGCATAGATAGATAGATAGATAGATAGATAGATAGATAGATAGATAGATAGAACGAAAAGAAGATAGATAGATAGATCGATAAATAGATAGATATGAACAGCTCTAAATAGACAGATATATATATCTATATATATATATGAACGTATATATATATATATATATATATATATATATATATATAGATAGATATGAACAGATGGACATAGATGGCTAAGAGCAGACTGCGATATATAACTAGATAAACGAGCACCTGCGATAGATAGATAGATAGATAGATAGATAGATAGATAGATAGATAGATAGAATGAAAGAAAGAAAATTGCTTCAGCAAATATAAACCTTAGCCTCTGTTAAACGGGGAGGGGGGGGAAGCAGCATTTCGTGCATTGAGCATTCAAATATCAATTAATAGTGGATAAGACATTTTTCTTCGTGACTTCCGTATGACACACGGAATTTGACGAATCCGGGCATGTGTCACGCATCAAATGTCTCAGAACGTCTGTTTGTCCTGAAGCGTGGGAAAAGACAAGAGAATATATAATCGACACTCACGCGTGCGGCGACACACCCATACAATCGCGAATAGATAGATTATGGGATGCTCTTCATGATGGCAGTGTCGTTGCTCATCTGGGGTTTCTCTTTTGGATCTCACATGATCAACTACCTTCTGTACTTGCCTCGATTTAGCTTTAGTATCGTAGTACTCGATTGGCAGTTATGTCTCATCATTTTACTTTTGAAATTGCGAAGTGTAACCGTAAGTTCTATTCTAATAGTTTCTTCTCTCACGCTTCTCTCTGGTCGAGCTTCTTGCTTTCCAGTCAAATACAATCTTCAAATATTTAAATTTAATGTCAGTCATCATCTTTTCTTTCTTTCTTTGATCCCTGTTCTTTTTGGTGTTATTTTCCTTTTGTTTTTTTTTTTTTTTTTTTGTTTCATTTCACTCTTATTCACAACTTGAGTCTTGGTGGCTTTATCGCCTTGCTTTGGGTGAAATTATAAAAAAAATGTATCGCTCTAAACAAGGTCTAACCATAAACGTTTCCCCCACATGTACAAATATTTTCTTCTCGTTTGCTTGTTAACATAGCACCTCTGTAGTCAGTATCGTCTTGCTAGAACTAAAATTCCTGTTCAGAAGTTGACGTCGCAGATTATTTCCACAACGAAGGAAACAAATCGCAAGTCCAAACACAAATATCATGGACAGAAAGAAATGTCGAAATCTCGATTCACAGGTCCTTTGTCACAGATCCCAATGCACGTAAACAGCCAGAGAAATAACACATTCGCTGACGAACGCGGTAGCAAATACAGTGATCCTCGTTTATCGCAGTAGATTGGTTCCGAGACCGGCCGCGATAACTGAATTTCCGCGAAGTAGGGAAACCATATTTACAGTATTTATTTAACGTGTATTTGGACTATTAAACCCCCCTGTACTGTTAACAACCCACCCATCACAGTACTCTATTAATAACAAGGACAACTGTTAAGCAATAACACTTTAGATTAAAAAAAATATAAAGATTGTTATTGTATTCAACACGATAGAAGTTGAAGTAGAATTTGAATGATGATGATGATGAATTTGCTGCGCAGTAGAAATGATGATGAAGCTGATGATGACTTCTACTGTGCAGCCGATAATTGTATTTTACGTCTCTTCAGACGGCGATGCACTTTCTATTGCTATTTTACGCTTGATTTGTTGTTCCTAGACCAGGAAATAATATTTATTATTAATATTTTAATGGGTTTAATGAAAAATTTTAGGTGTTCATATATCGCGATTTTTCTAGAATTTTCCAGAAACTCCGCGATATATTTCCCATATATATATTTTAAAAATCCGCGAAGTCGTGAATCCGCGATAGTAGAACCGCGAATTAGCGAGGAATCACAGTAAACGACTTTTTTTCTCTCTCCAATTCGAGAACACCAACTGCTTTTATCGACGGACCATTTCTTTTTCATTCAACGACAGCTGCGAGAAGACACACAATGTTAACATCCGACATACTTTTTACGTCGATTCCTGCGGCTGACTTGTTTCTACTTTAAAATTTGGATTTTCTGGCATATCATGCAGAATACGTGCCATTTTTCTCAGTAACTATCTTTCTTTTTCACCCCATTTTACGTCGTAGAATACACGCGACACGTTGTTGCTTGGTTTAATGAGGTAATTCACCTTTATTCTTCGTTACAACCCGTAAAAAAATCTAGATAACCAGAATCCGACAGCTTATATTTTCTCGGATCTAGCACGACCATTTCAATGGAGGTAGGGAACTGTCTTCGCAAAATTTAGTTGGAGGTGAAAGAAAATCAGATTAGAACAAAATGCCGATGGCGTGAATCTGATTAAGGTGGACCTCAGTTTGCCAGGAAATGACCCACACACTTGATTTCATGACATCCCTTTGCGGCACATATCAAATGAGACATGCAGGAACCAGATATGGAACTCCAACCTACTACCTTTGATTCTGTTATAATTTCGAGCGACGCCTTCTGTAGCATGTCCATTATGCGTAGCCATCTTCATCCGCTGGTTCAATTGTTGAGATCTGTTGCGATCATCATAAGCTTTTTCTATCGTTGTATGGATTAGTTAAAGCAAATTTAGTATAGGAGATGTGTAAACTGAACACAGGATAGGTTGTGCTAGGAGTACTTTTCTCCAACAACTGTAAGATGCTAAAAAGAACAAAAGATCAATCCGAAAATGTGGCATTTTCTTAAATATTCTCGTCAGATCCCCAAACTTTTCTCAACCAACGCTCCCTCCCTTTGTCAAATTGGAAAAATTTCAAACTTTTGTCAACGACCCTCTGTCAAATTTTAAATTTCAAATAAAATTATAAATTCCTGAAAAAATTTTTTTCTTTCTTATCTCAATGCAAGATAACACTTAGGTATTAGTGCAAAAATAATTTTAATAATGTTTTCATTTCTATTATAAATGCCAATGATTAAATTCCTGAAAAAATTTTTTTACTTCATAGCTTATCTCAATGTTTCAAATGCGATGGATGACTTTGGTGCTTACTGGCTAAGGCTCTTACTCTAGGTTCATTTCATAGCTTATCTCAATGTTTTCAAGTCGATGGTTGACTTTGGTGCTTACTGGCTAAAGTTCTTACTCTAGGTTCATTTGATAGCTTATCTCAATGTTTTTAATGTGATGGTTGACTTTGGTGCTTACTGGCTGAGGATCTTACTCTAGGTTCTATGCTTCCTGGAAGTAATCGTAAATCATCTTGTTCTGTAATTTGCTTGCGGTTTCTTTGTTTAGTAAGAAGTTCTGTAACTGCATTGAAACCACATTCAGCCGTATAGGAAATTGAAAAAGCAATGAAGAAAAGTTTGATAGCTTCCCACAGCACTTTCAGAAATTTCCTTTTCTGGCCAATATTAAATAATTTTTGAAAATCTGAAAAAAATGAACACATACCCACCTCCACCTGAGCATGGTCATCGCTCCCCAAATGAAATAAAAAAAGAACTCCCAGTGCTCCTCCTTTCAACATAACAGAGCCCACAAGGGGGTGCTATCGCCCACTTTGGGAACCACTGATCTAAACAATCATCTATATACAACTGTTTTCTCGAATAAATGATTAAAAATGCCGTCGAACGCATAACTTGAATCAACAAATCAAAGAAGGCGATTCCTCATTCGACACTATGAGCTGATGCTTCAAAATCAGATACCAAAAGCTATAACACATCACGAAAAGCACATTACTTGAAAAAATACTGACAGTAATCTTATTATAATTCTGCTTGAGCCTTATTTAGCTAATTAGCGCGTATGTACGTTACGCCCAGCCAATAGATAATAAATAATGTACTATTCCGTTCTGAGCGCGTGGAAAGAAGGAAAACACATAGCAGAAACGCTACTTGGTTTCAGTGAGAAAAAGAAAGAAAGCAAGATAAAAAGAAAGAAAGAAAAAAGAAAGAGAAAAAGAAATATTTAACGTCTCTTGCCAATATCTCATAAATAATTGGCTATTCCGTTCAGACCGCGTGGAAAGAAAAGACATAGCAGAAACGCTACTTGGTTTCAGTGAGAAAATGAAAGAAAGAAAGAAAAAGAAAGAAAGAAAGAAAGAGTGAATAGGAGATAGAAATATTTAACGTCTGTTTCAGTGAAATGGAAAAAGTTGTCAATTTCAACTCTTTTTATTTGTATACTTTTACGGTTTTTTTAAAATACGACCAGCATTCATAGTTATGATTGTTATTGCAATATTTTATTAAAAGTCTTAAGCTCAAATATTTAACGATGCATCAGAAATTGAAAATCAGAAAACCGTTAAATTTTCGGGTAGTGCACATGCACCTAAATAAGAAAATAATGATTTGATCAAGGTGTTAACTTTCCACACTACGAAAAATAAGCAGGTTTGACGGATACTAAATTCAGTATTAGAAAAAATATAGAGTTGGTCGTCTGGAGACGACCATTTTCCTGTAAAGCCGAAGAAAACGATTTTATAAATTTCACCCGGGAATCATGATTGAAGAACACATAATATTTCCTGTATGGAAACGGTTATTTTAGGTTTAGTTTGGTTTCATTTGTTTTACGGTATATCAACCTCAATGGGTTTTATTTAACGCCAACAATTTTTATTGCAGGTAAATTTTTTTTCAAAAATGTATTGCTGGGAATCATTTTTTACTCAAAAATTTATTGCTGGTAATAGTTTTTACAAAATATTTCTGGTTTGTTTTTTTTTTGGTTTGGTTCATAGCATATAAACCTCAATAGGTTATTTAATGCAGACAACATTTTTATTGCTGGTAATATTTTTTCCAAAAATGTATTGCTGGTAATAATTTTTCCTTCAAAAAATGTATTTCTCGTATTAAAACCTATTTTTACACTTTTCATAGTATTTTGACCCCAGTTTGCCCATAGTTGGGACCCTAACAAGTGTTACCACCCCGGGTCAGGGTGGACCTGGGAACACCAGCAATTAAGCGGTGGTTCCACGCTCTTCAAAACCTCCTGATCAGAGGCCTTGTTGTTAGACGTAGTTTATCGTCTTACCCAGGGCGCGAAAGTAGTTTATCGTCATACCCAGGACGGGGTTATTTTTGTCGTTACTCTCACAATGTTGATATTTTAGAAACGTCGATTATTTCGATTTATTATTATATGGCACGAAGGTAAATCTTGTGTGACAAACCGTTGAAAAAATATTAGGAAAACTGAGTTACGCCAAATTAATTACCATGAAAATTTGCATTCAAAATCCTAACTTTAACCTGTCCAATCGGCGAAGCAGAGAATACACCGACTATAAACCTAAATGGTGGATGCGTGCCGCCATGTATAAACCAGACCAATGTTTACTGAATAAACTCGTGTTTATACCCGACCAATGTTTACCGATAGACACCCAACCAAAGATTACAGATAGACTCATGTTTATACCCGACCAATGTTTACCTAGGTACCTCCACGAGATCGCTAAAAAAAGAGCATAGCATGATGAAAAAGACGCCAAACTTGATGAAAACAAAATTTTATCGTCTAAATGTTTGTTATTATAAGAGGAAAGGTCAAATATTTTTGGGGTAATTTTGGGGTATTTTTTCCATTTTTTAATCGTTCCGACCTCCGAAATTTTCGTTAAAAATCTAGTTTTTTTGAGTCAGCAAAATTGACCATTTTTTTCCATTTAAAAAAACTGGAAATCTGACTTTGAAATTTTTAAAATATCAATTATCATTTTTCAAAACTTATTTTAAGAAAATCAGAAATTATAATGTTTATTTAAAATATTTTGAACCAAACTTAACTTAGCTTTTGTGCCAAAAAGATGTAATTTGAAAATAAAACAAAGCAGGTCATAAACTTTCGCGTCTCTTGACATGTGATGAATGATATATTTACGAATTCCATGAGGCTAATTTGTTCTACGGAAGGAGAAAAGTGAAATAATTTACATTTACGTGAACAAATTATTTACCCCGTTATTTTTAACGAAAACTTTCAGCGGTCTAATTTTTTTTTTTTTTTTTTGTACTTAGCTTTCACCTTTACGCTTTATAGGATATATTGTAAAAAAATTAAAATAAAACTATTTAAAGTGACATTAAATTTATATTTCTTAAGAAAGGTATCTAATTAATTTATAGATACCTTTCTTATGAAATTTTATCAGAATTGTACATAAAATAATATAATTTTATGTACATTTATTACATTCTACTGTTATTTGTATTTGCATTCATTTTATTATTAATTTTTGATATTTCATTTATGGAAAAATGTTGTAACTGAGATTAATATAAAATAAGATCATATAAATTTCATAAGATGATACGGATACTTGTAGGTACCCTTCTCAGTTGAAATTGAAAATCAAATTCGTGTTTCGCAAAAAGTAAAGGCCTTAACAGCGGAGAACAATGCTTAACTCAAATAACGCCAAAAAAATTATATTCTGGTTGGTCTTCCGTATTTTATAATTACAGCTCGATTATAAGCACAAAATTACATTTCTTAATTACTGGGTATCTTCTGATTAGTCAAATGATACAATTTGTCTAAAAAAAAGATCTATCTCATAAGGACACTTATGAAGCCGATGCGGCTTTTAACTAATTTTATAAAGTAAAATCCATTATAATTAATGAAATAACAAATAATTGTATTAAAATTCATTTTTCATCAAAAAAATTTTTTGCTTTCAGAAAATATTGTCCATATTCATAAAAACAACTAAAAGCAAATAAAAGCATTTGAAATTAAATCTTATATTTGTTTTATTGAGTTTTGTATGTTACAATTCAGAGCTGATTATCAATTAAAAAACAAAAAAAACATGATTTTCCTCAAAGCCCTGTGCTTTTAATTAAAAAAATATGTGCTCGATTATAAGCACAAAATTACATTTCTTAATTACTGGGTATCTTCTGATTAGTCAAAATGATACAATTTACAACGCGCTAAAAAAAGATCTCATAAGGACTTGACGAAAGCAAAATTTTATCGTCTAAATGCTTATGTCATTATTAAGAGGAAAGATCAAAGTTTATTTTAATTATTTTTAAAAAATTTTCCTTCTTTTTAGAACATTTCAAATTTTGATTAAAAAAAAAAAACGTGTTTCTCTTTGTATCCCCGTAACTAGTAAAATAACATATACAATTTTTAGCACTTTTTTGTGTGTGTGTGTGTGTGTGTGTGTGTGTGTGTGTGTGTGTGTGTGTGTGTGTGTGACACACATTAATTTGGAAAATCTTGTAAAAATAAAAATAATTGTCGGATGTTAATGAAACTTTCAGAAACTATTCACAGATGATCGAAATTATTATAAATATGTTTTTTTTATTAAAGTCATGCCAGAAATACTTTTTTTATATTTATTACCCCCCCCCCTAAATAATTTTATGAAAATGCTAGAAATTCGATCGCGTCAGGTTTAGTGATTATAATAGTTAAAAGCACAAGGCTTTGAGGAATGCAAATCAGGTTTTTTTTTCGTTTTAATTGGACCCCCCTACCTGAAAATCAGCTCTGAATTGTAACATACAAAACTCAATAAAACAAAAATATTATTTAATTTCAAATGCTTTTATTTGATTTTAGTTGATTTCATGACAATATTTTCTGAAAGCAAAAAAAGATTTCTGATGAAAAATGAATTTTTAATACAATTATTTGTTATTTCTTTAATTATAATAGATTTTTACATTTAAGTTGTTAAAATATTATAAAATTAGTTAAAACGCATCAAGGTTTCCTAAGTGTCCTTATAGAGATAGATCATTTTTTAGCGCGTTGTAAATTGTATCATTTTGACTAATCAGAAGATCCGCAGTAATTAAGATATGAATTTTTTTGTTTATAATCGGGCTGTAATTATAAAGTACGGAAGACCAACCAGAATACTATTAAGTTGATTTATTTCAGTTAAGCATTGTTCTCCACTGTTAAGGTCTTTACTTTTGCGAAACACCGGTGGGGCGTGGTGATATTTTGGTGGGGCATGCGTAGAATGTGCACCCTTCGGATTACTATACCAACAGAATAAGGGGACAATTCAAAAATAAGTTATTAACAGTGAATTGTTTTCAAGTGAGCGCGAATTTCATTTTGCATTATTATTACATGATTAAAATGATCAAAGTATATTGCAGAATAAGCTTTCATTCAAATATTTTATATTTCTGCCTTTCACTTCTCTATTATATGTTTTGAAACTTTATACAGCGTGTCCATAAAGTTTGTATGCACTTTAAAAAATTTATTTGTATTTGCGATAGAAATAATTTGTAAAAAGGATTAAAAAGAAGTAAATCTATATTTTTGAGGTTTTATTGAAGTTTTATTTAAGTTTCTACATGTCCTCCATAATTAGTAATACAAAGGGTAATATGATTTTGCAGTTCATGGAAAACATTTGCCAACTGATTTACAGTAATGTCTGAAATCACATTAGTTATTTTAGCTATACTTAAAACTAGGTACATTAAACTTTATAACATTTTTTACAGATTATTTCCATCGCAAATACAAATAAAGTTATAATTTTTTAAAGTGCACACGAACTTTATGGACACCCTGTATATTTAACTGTCTTTTTGTTTTTTTTTAATTTTCCTTTTTTCATGGAGACCATGGTCTTTGGAGGCTTGTTTAGAGACCATATTAATGGCCTTTTAAGTTTCCTTCACGTGAATTGCAGTAAAAGTTTGAATATATAAGAATTAAATATTACGTGGTGGGGATACCCGAATTTTAGAATTACAAAAGTGGGGCATGGCCTAAAATCAGTTGGGAACCACTGGGTTCAAGTATATACCCGACCAACGTTTACTTTTTTAGACTCAAGTATTATTTAATCCACTGACCCAGTCCAACGCTACCCTAGCTATTACTTAAGTTCAATCACTCATTATCACCATCAATGATCAATTGGGTAAGACATAAAACAAACACCAATCAATTTGAATTATTTATAAGTGATGAATCGAAAATAAAATGAGCGTCGGGACGCATCATCCGGAAGAAATATCGTTTTTTTTTCTTTCGGATTAAATTTTCATAAAAACGATGCAATGAGCAGGTGTTTTTGTGTCGTAACAAATAATCGATTTTGTTTTCATCGCTTCAGTAACATTCGTGAGCCTCGGCGTTTGTTCTTGCTGAGCGAGTTAGTTTGGGTGAATGAAAATCAAAAGGAATCTTATACGTAACATCAAGAAGAAGCACTTGAAATTTCGGGGGTGCATACTGAGTAAAGACGGCTTGGAAATTCTGATACTCACAAGGCAGATTGAAGGCAAGAGAGACACATGAAAACAACCAATGTCCCACTTACTGAACTTGAGTAAATGGATGGCGGGACAGGGCTTAAGAGAAATAACAAAAAAAAAATTATTAATAGCTTGTGGAGTGCATTAATGATTAAATAGACCGATCCTGTGAGTATCGACAAAGTTTTAGAAAAAATAATGATGTAATGAATATGCATACACCTGGGTTCCCCCTCACAGTAATATGATTGGCTGGTGTCAGCCATAAATACAGACTGATGTGGAGGTACAAGGACTGCGCCTATTGGCTACGCCTATAAGTCTTCGCCTATTGCCTATCACTATGACGAGGACCAGTCCATTACGGTTACCTGCTAGATTGTCCTACCCGGTTACAATAGTCAACAACCACTTGCTACTTCGAACAAATATATTCCTTTTCATGACATATCAAATACAAAGAAGAAAACTTAATATCAGGAACACAACGTCGAAATTTCTAGGCCACATAATGAGAAAGGATGGCTTGGAAAATATGATACTCACAGGACAGATTGAAGGCAAAATGGATAGAGGTTAAACTTGCATAACCTACTTAGCGAGCTTAAGTGAATAGATGGCGGAACAGGGTTTAAGAAAAATAACAAAAAGGCAAAATTTATTAAGAGCTACAAAAGACAGGAAATAGTGGAGAGCCATGATCGTCTATGTCCTAAGGGGAGACGGCACGTAAAGAAGAAAAATAAGAATTTCTACTAATCAGTGAGTTTGATGCTCCATACCTATGGACTTGTGGCAAACAAAACTATAGTAAATAACATGGGAGCTTCGGAATGATTAGTGAGCGAATCGGCTGGATATTATCACGATGTGTTGAGTTCGATCCTTACAAGGGCCTGATATTTTGGGCCTTGTACCCAACGAAACAATGCTAAATAACTAGCAGCCTGAGGATATGGTAATAGTTAGCAATTTAGCATTGTTGACTATTAAACTTGAATAGTGAATTCGATCCGCACCCGGTGCTCTATAAATGTGTCCTTGTGCCAAATTCAGCTATTTTAAATGGGAGCCTCAGTGCTGGTGCAATAGTTAGTGAACCAATCTGATTGACTATTATTACAAAGTAGTGAGTTCGATCTTCACTAGGTGCGTCGTATTTAGGGCTTTGTGCCAAAAGAATCATATCAAGGGCCTTGTGCCAAACAAATCGAAACGAATCAGTTTGGAGTCTCGTTAGTTAATTGAGCTAATCAGATTGGCCACGATGACTAGGGACTGAATTCAAACTCCAGAAGGTGTCCCGTATTTGTGGCCTTGTACCAAACGAAGCTATGCTAAATAACTTGGAAGTCCTTGGATGGACTAATGGTTAGCGAGTTAGTATGATTGATTATAGTGTATTCAATCTTCATCTAGTGATCCATGCTTATAACCTTAATGCCAAACTAAGCAATGTTATATAAGTTGGAAACCTCTCAGTGGGCCAATGGTTAGTAAACTAATCTAATTTAACACTTATTAATAAGTAATGAGTTGGTGTCTTAGCTTTGACCTTGTACTAAACTAAGTTATAGCAAATAACTTAGAAGCCTTGTAGTGATGATATGGTCAATGAATTAATCGGATTGGTCATTCTTACCAAGTAGTGAGTTCGATCACTAATACATGCCCCATATTTGTGTCTTTTTGCCAAATTAAGTTGTACTAAATAACTCGAGAACGAATGATGGGGTAATTGTTAGTGTGTTCATCTGTTTGTCCGTTGCTATTGAATAGGTTGCAAAATAGTATTACTTCATGATTCCATCATCTGAGAATTTGGCATCTTCCGAGGTGACGAACTGGTCTTCCAGAGAATGGAAACTCTTCGAGATAATTTTGTAAGGATCGAAACAAGTGGTATTCTCGGAAATTGCAACATCAGACGAGTAGGATGGGTGTCATCAATTTTTATATAATGAGCATACGTTGATATTTACTGTCAATACACGCACACACACTCACACACTCACACATATATATATATATATATATATATATATATATATATATATATATATATATATATATATATATATATATATATATATATATATATATACCGGGTGTAAGAAAAAATTGTTTGATAAAGTTTTGAACCGTTGTATCTTAGAAATGATTAAAGATATGTTACTGGGATTCTCCGATGTTTTTGTTACACTATTGGACTCTACTTTAAACAATAAGAATGTATTTATCTCTGAATTGAAATGATGATCCCTCTTCCTGTTGTGACCTCCTGATCCAGTTTTCCTCTCTACTGTTCCCTCTATTTTAAACTTATTCACCGTTCTCTTGATGGTTCATGAATGGACTTTGAAGATGGAAGCCAGAGTATGAAGGTTGGTACCATTATTGAAGACATGAAAGATATTTTTTCCTCTCACTATTGCGAAGATATAAGGATGCTGGCACAAAACTTTTTTAACCAGTTCTCTTTCTAGCTGAATAACTCAAAGGCTTTTTCATTTATTCTTACGACAAATGGTCTCAACATGGCTAAACGGCTGAAAGCATGGAAAAAAGAAACTCAATTAATTTAGTGCTTATTAGATATTAAACTTTTGTAGGATAGACAATTATGCTGTTAAATGCTTTGTACAATTTTGCTATTAAACACGGTATATATATCGGAGAGCCGAGTTCGAATTCCAGTTGAATCCATTACATTCACTTACGTGCTAATACCCTTGGGAAAGGTATGAATCATCTTCTCCCCCCAGCTATGGGTAAATAGCAGGACAAACTGGGTTCTATAGCCTTGGATGGTAACTGGTCTAGGAGAAGGACAACTCTGAATTCAAAACCTGTGGAGGGTCGTTTGGGGACCTTGTGGCACGTGGTGCACCAGGTCTCTGTATTTGGCCCTTCAAAAAGTGTGGTTGGTTCTGCACAAAGCCTAATCCACTATAATCAAATCATATGCTGGTGTCTGGGCTGTCGGTTCCTAGTAAATGAGCTGCTTAACTCTCATATGTCGAATACGATGGGAGAGTCAATTATATATATATATATATATATATATATATATATATATATATATATGGTTAGTCAAAATTAAATGATAGAAATTTTTTATTCATAAAACATTCATCATATGTGCAAGATGATTTACAAGATGGTCTCAACCTGTTCGCCATCATTCTCAAGCATTTAAAGCCCAGACACTGATTTAATGGGAAATAAATGAAACCAGAGTTCGTATTTTGTCCTTGAGGTTATTTATTTCACGAACTCTCTTGCTATATACATGCTTTCATTCAGCATACCCCATAACCCAAAATCATATGGCGTCAAATCAGAGTATTGTGGATATCAAAGCAATAATCAACCGCGATAACAACTACTGGAGCTGTGAAAGAGCGATAACAGCTATTGGACTTGAGAAAGTGCAATCACAGCTTTTGGAATACAGAAAGAGCGATAACAGGTGTTGTATTTGAGAAAGAGAAATAATAGCTATTGGACTTCAGAAAGAGCGATAACAGCTACTGAACTTCAAAAAAGCGATAACCATTTTCTTAAGAAAGTGTGATAACAGCTATTGGACTTGAGAAAGAGCGATAATAGCTATTGTAACACAGAAAGAGCGAGCGTAACTATTGGACTTGACAAAGAGCGATAATAACTATAGGACTTGAGAAAGAGTTATAAGAGCTACTGGACTTCAAAAAAGCGATAACTATTTTCTTAAGAAAAGATGATAATAGCTATTGGACTTGAGAAAGTGTGATAGCAGCTATTAGAATTCAGAAAGGGTAATAATAGCTGTTGGCCTTGAGAAAGCGATATCTATTGAACTTCAGAAAGAGTGATAACAGCTGCTGAAATTCAGAAAGATTGACAATAGCTGTTTTACTTGAGAAAGAGCGATAACAGATTTTGCACTTCAGAAAGAGCGATAACAGTTACTGGACTTAAAATAATCGATAACTATTTTCTTAAGAAAGAGTGATAACAGTTATTGGAATTCAGAAAGAAAGATAACAGCATCTGAACTTCAGAAAAAGCCATAACAAGTTGTTCTTAACAAAGAGTGAAAACAGCTATTGGACTTGAGAAAGAGCGATAACAGCTACTGGACTTGAGATAGTTATTTTTCTGAAAAAAATTTTTAAGAGGAAGATTTTATAAATTTCAACCGGCATTAGTACTACATTTTCGGTCAGTGAATGCGAAATGTTCCCTTATAATGAGACGGCTAATTTTACCATCAACATTACGAGTAAGCGAATTCAGAGATAAGAGTAATGAATCTATTTGTTTGCACGTTGGTTAAATCTATTTCTAAATAAGTAAATCTATATAATTGTAGTTATTATTTTTTTTTTACCTTTTAGACTTCGCCTTGATTCTGGTTCACTTCACTCGACTCTCTTCAATCACCGTCTTATTCACTTTCTAGCTTCTTTGTTGCGTTTTATTTTTTTTCTCGATGTTATCTGTCTTTTCTTCTTTCTTCCTGTCGTATTCTTCAATTCAACACATTTTCTATTAACCTTTTCTTTCTGGTGTCTCTTCATAGCCTCTTCGTATTTTTTTGTCAACCCGCCCCCATTCCTATCCTAGATTCATATTCGTCAGCCTCGTTTCCATTACTGGGATATTTCAATTAATATCTTTGATAGATTTCAATGAACAAAGACTTTTCTTTACCTTCGATTCAAAAACAACTTGTGTTTCATGTCGGATGTAACATCATGTTGCCTTCAACTCGGCTTTTGCCTTGTGAAAATGTAATTAACCTGCGTCTTTGATCATCTTTATAAATTCTCTTCTTTCTTTTAGCGTTCTTTGATCTCGTTAGCTTTCCGCTTTCTCACCCTTTCTTCTTTTCTTCTCTTCGTCCTTCGCCTACTCTTAGTCCTTTTGTTCTCCTTCCATCTTTTCTTCATCTTTCTCCTGTTTACTATCTTCTTTACTTTTCTCCTTTTTTTTAAATCTTTTCTTTCTCCTTCTATTATTTTTGTCGTCTTCTTCTTCATTTCCTTCCATCTTCGTTCTCCTTCTCATTTCCTCTTTTTGTTTTCCTCTTCTAGTTTCGCTTCCTCTTCTTTCTTCTATTTTTTTATTCTCCCTCTCTTCCCTTCTTTTAAAAATCTCCTTCTTTCTCCTTGTTTATTTTTTTCATAATTTTTCTTTCCCCATCTCGTCTTTATTCTCTTCTTCTTCCCCTTTCTCCTTTGCTATACTTTCATCTTTGTTCTCTTCTTCCTTCTCCTTGACTCTGTTCTTCCTCCTTCTCTTATTCTCATTTCTTTTCTTTCTCTTCCTTGTCTATTCGTTGTCTCTTTTACTCACTCATTGGTTTTCTTCGCTCGCTCTTCTCTCTTTCTCCTTTTTATTCGTCCTGTTTTAGTTCTTTTTCTTCTCATTCTTCTTCTTCTTCTTTCTTTTCTCATTCTTCTGTGTAGGTTCTTTTACCTCTTTAGTTCTTATTTGTACTTTCTCTTTTTCTTGAATCTTTAGTTCCTCCTACTCCTCTTTAGTCGGTTGTACCTCTTTCTCTTCTTCAATTTGTATTTCCCCCTACTCTTCATCTTTTTAAATCTTTACTTCCTCTTAATCCTATTTTGTCGTTTCTTATTCTTCTTGATGTTGAATCTTTCTTCTTCTTCTTTTCTCCTCCTCCTCCTTCTTCTTCTTCTTTACTACTCCCCTGTTTTATTCGTTTCTTTTTCCTTGTCATCTTGAACTTTTTTCTCCTACACGCTAATTATTTCTTTGCCTCTTCTTTTTTTTTACCCCTTCTTGTCCCCACTTTCTTCTTTCTCTTTTTCATTTGTGCTTTCTCTTCCTTTGTTCTTCTTTAGACATATTCACCTTTTCTTTCATTTTGAATTCTTCAATATTTACTTCTCTATCATTTGTTCCTCTTTCTCGTGCACTTTCTGTTCTTAATATTCTTCTTTCTCATTCTTTCTCATTCTTCTTCTTCTTCTTCTTCTTCTTCTTCTTCTACTACTACTACTGTTTCTTTATCTTCAGTTTCTATTTTTCTATCTTCCTCTTTTTTATGCCGTTCTCTTTCTCCTCTTTCTTCCGCCATTTTCCTTCTTTTGTTCCTTCCCTATCTCCATATATTTTCACTTTTTCTGCTTTTTTATTCTTCCGTCTTTTCTGCTTTCTTTCTCCACTCCCTTCCTTTTCTTCCTCCATCTCTTCCTCCTCCTCCTCCCTTCTTCTATTTCCTTCTCTTCTTTTTTCTTCGCCTGTTCCTTTTTTTCTTTATCCGCTAATTCACGCCGCCTTTCCTTTATTTTCTGACCCATTACAATTTTGTTCCATTACTCCTCTCAATGATCTCATTCTCGTTTCCCCCCTCCTTCTCCTCCTCTTTCTTCTTCTTCTTCTTTTTCATCCTCTTCTTTTCGTCTTTTTCAATCTCCTCTTTTATTAGGTTAGGGCATAATTATCAGGCGTTTTAGTTTTTTTTATTTTCAGGTTATAAAAATGAAGATGGTTACTACGCTCCGGAATAATCATTTAAAAATGTTATTGTTGAATTGTTATGCTTCTTTTTTCATAATAAAATATTGTTTGAAAAACGCCTGATAATTATGCACCAACGCAATCATTTGTCTTTCTACTTTTACTTTTCTCTCTTTTTACCTTTCTTGACATTAGCCTTTTTTTCCTTCTTCTTTGTATCTTTCTTTCTTTTTTCTTTCTTATTCTTGTATTTTCATCCTGCACTTTTTCTTTTCTTCTCTCCCTCTTTTTTCCACTTAATTTTACTTTCTCTTCCTTCGTTTTCTTCTCCTTTTTCTTTTTCTCTCTTCTTCTATTCCTCTTCCTTTTTATTCTTCTCTTCAGCCTCCTTTTATTTCTTTTCTTTCTCTTTTATTCCCTCCTCTTTCTTTTAATTATTTACCTGCTCCGCCTTATTTAAAATGATTTCCTTCTTTTTATTTCACCAGACATTTCACTGGTTTTCACTTTTCCGTCTCTATTTTCTTCCAAACACGTTTTCTTTCTTCCTTTTTTCTTAACATTGTCGGTTAGCTCCTCCTGAATGTTTGAAACCGCAACTAGGGGACGCTCTCCGGACTATAAATACTCAGCGATATTTTTTATCATTATCTTCTGATCTCATTCGTAAACATGTAAATCTCTCCCGAAGAACGCGTTCCCTTTTGGGAAACGCATAACAATACATATATAGACACACAAACACACATACATTCACTCGCTACACATACCATTAGATTTTCACATTCATTTGACACACATATCTTGCGAGATCAATTAAAACTGATTCGTGTACTCGGTTCTACACTGGGTGCTCCATAATTGCAACCTTGTGCTACATCTATGCTACGATATGTAAATCACTATTAGACCCATCCTCCAATGGGCGCTTCTTCCTGGTGTAATGTTTAGCAATCTTGTCTTGCCAGATCAATTAGAAGGGTATCCTTTGTCTCGGCTTGCAACCTTGTGCCGCCTGTAAGCTACGTTTACTAAATCAATATTAAGACCCCGCCTATTACAATCTCTTTTGTGAAATCTAAAGAACCATCTTTTATTGTATTTCTATCCTCCCTATTCCCCCCTTATAAATATAAAAATAAGCCAATTCCATAAAACAAAACAAAATTAATCTGAGGAATTTCCTTCTAGAAACGAAAGGCATCACGACTTTTTCCCAATTTTCGCATTCATTAAAATATATATATATATATATATATATATATATATATATATATATATATATATATATATATATCCTGTAGTTCACTGCTACCAGCAAGTTGAAATATTTCTTCTCTGATGGACGAAACTAGTCAAGGAATCTAAATGAAATAATAATAATAAAAACGAAGAATATTAATCTACAACCCCGCGTGTCTGAAGATTTTAATTTTTAATTCTTTATTGTTCAACATATATATATATATATATATATATATATATATATGTGTATGTGTGTGTGTGTGTGTGTGTGTGTGTGTGTGTGTGTGTGTGTGTGTGTGTGTATTAGGCAGCAATCCTTCTTTCATGCATTTCATTAAAAACGACAGACAAGGCACTTTTATTTAGTTTTTCTAAAATTTCTCATGCGATCTAATAATTTTGTTTCTTTTCGGATAATAAATTTTATAAAAACTGTCTGAATGTTCTTTTTATCCAAGCGCTTTCGGCTATACATTTAGCCATTTTCAAGGATTATAGTTTAACTGTTAAAATAAGAAATAGTTTGTTGTATGTATGTTTTATAAAGTGTTTTCATTTTTTCTTCAAAACACGGTCAAGATATTATGTCCATGTTCAAAGTTAATATTATTAAGTGTTGGTTTGTTTCTTTCTATTAATAAGGCTTCCATTATTTTTAACCTTTTTTTTTTTTGCATGTAGATGATGCTATTATATTAGTGTTGTCAACAGGTGTGTTCCGAATAGTGCACAGTAGGTCTCCATGAATATTTAAATGAGATCTAATTGAGTTATGGTCAGAAAGGTGTAGAGTGAGTCTGCGTGTCAAAGATGTTGTAGTGTGGCCTATATAATTATTTACGAATTTTGATTGATCAGGAATACAATTCCTAAATGGGCATTTAAATTCGTAAATAATATTTGCCCTATTTAATTTTGTTCTAAGAGGTGAATAATTATATTTTATTTATTTATTTGTGTATGTGTGTGTGTGTGTGTGTGTGTGTGTGTGTGTGTGTGTGTGTGTGTGTGTGTGTGTGTACCGGGTGTAACAGCAAAATTGTCCAAATCATGCAATAACATAAATATGCACCCAACAAATTGTTTAAACTATAAGAAATTACCAACTAATCAACTTTCTTTTATCCAGGTTTGCACTTAAGACGATTAACCATTTGTCGTAAGAATCACTGAAAAACACATTGAGTTATTCAGCTAGAAAGAGAGCAGGTTAAAATCATTTTGTGTCAGTCAACTGTCTTTCCAAGTGAGCAATGGTGAGAGGCAAAAGATCATCCAGGACTTAAGTAAAGGCACCAACTTTCATACTCGGGCTTCCATCTTCAAAGTCCATTCAAGAACCATCAAGAGAACGGTGAATAAGTTTAAAATAGAGGGAACAGTAGAGAGGAAAACTGGATCAGGAGGTCACAACAGGAAGATGGATCATCATTTCAACTTAGAGATAATGAGAACAATTAGAAAAGATCCAATTCCATCCATAAGATGTTTGAAACGCAAAAGAGGAGTTTCAGCTATGAC